>CATIWR010141035.1:0-78437 GCA_949677035.1 Omphalea diandra
ATTAATTCTCTTGCATTTACATCTGTTTGGTGAGGTATTTATAGCTTCTACCCACCAAAGAGACGTTGCAATAAAATTGGTACAAAATCATCAAAGTGTGCTAGACAGATTTTCACATTAAATGCTTGACAGTCTTGATTCGTGGTCGCTACTACTCATTCACAATCGTGAATTCCAAATTCCATAAGGAAAATCCCATTTATGCCTAACGGCCAGTCCATGTGGCAGCTTCTAATTAGTTCACCAGGAAAATATAGTTGTTGCCTTTCATTTGCTATCAAAAGTAGTGGTCGTGATTTCCCTTGTACAGGACGCGAATTCATCTACCAAAAGTGTTCATCTTTTTCTTTTGGGTTCGCGGTCGCTACCAATAAGTTCTCATTGCGATTTTTAACTTCCAACGATTACTTGAGACACTTTTCAAGCTGTGATTATGGACTTGATTGCATCTTGAGTTACTTTAAAATTTGCGATCACGACTGAGGCAAGCCTTACACTGCGAATTCATTTTTGATGCCTACTTTCCTTTCTTTGAATTGGTTGCAGCAGAGAAGTGGCCCACGAATATGTCTGTCCACTTTGTCAACCTGTCTTAGTCTAGTTTGCGGTCGCGATTTATCAAGTTGCGGTCATAAATTAGAGAGCACTTGTTTACTTTGGAGATTTTTTAACTTTATCCAATCTTTCAATGTAAAGATTAACTAAAAACTGCAAAATAGCACTTAATATGAAACATTAAAATTGGTCAATCCCCTTTGTCAAAATCAAAAGAGGTCCAAGACTTAGGGTTAATTACCCTAGTCCAACACATAACATGCTTATGGTTCAATAATAACTTTGAGTCCATAACTTTATCAATAATATAACTTTATCTTATAATTGACTTACACTTAACATATTGTGTTTGAGTCCATCAACAAGCATTACTTTATTAATAGTAGGTGAGTCAAATCCTTACCAACTTTACCTATGTCAATAATTTTGGCTTTTCTATTATCTCCAATGACATGTTTCCAAGTCCTTCAATTTTCTTTAATTACTTGAAGAACTTCCTTTGTCTGTCATGTACTTTGAACATTCACTATGCAGATACCACGCTTGCTCTCCAACTTGGGATTTTTAGCACATCCACAAAATAAATAGAATAAAGTTTTAGGTACTGATATGGTTTGAAGCCAACACCTATAGATTGAGTAGGCAAGTGTATCTACCGAGTATAGTATAACGTAGGAGTATTAAGTGTCAATCCCTCAAGGACAAAAAGTACTAGTGTTAGCTATTTCTCTATTATTTAGCCAACAAATTTAAGTAAATTAATTAACTAGTTAAAAACTAAAATAAAATAATTCAACGAACTAAAATAATGTAAATATGAACTAGAGAGTGGGAAAAAGATGACCAGTATGACAAATGGCACTCAAATATTAAATCCCTTTAAGATTTTTTAAGAAATTAATTTTCTAATAATACAATCTAATTCAATATTTGTGGAACAGTGGAAATCCCTTTAGTACGTTAAAGTCCTTGTCAAAATCATTAATATCTAATTCTAGGTTGATTAATTGTAATCTTTTCCTAATTAATAACCCTAAAATTGCATAATAGTTCTTTGAATTTCACTATTAAGTATGATAATAATCCAAAGGATTTATGTTATCATATCTCTAGCGGTACAAACAACTCCTTTCAATTCTACTAAATCTACTTAATAATTTGATTTCTCAATCTAAGTTTAAAGAATTGTAAAACAAGAATCAATACTCCGAACATATCAATTCAAAGAGATAAAGAGAAAACACAATTGAATTCCATAAATAATGAAAAAATTGCAATATCTAAATAAAATCACAATTCAAAACTCATCTTAGGGTTCATCATATCCAAGTATAATGGAATTACTAGCTAACATTAAAATAAAAAGAAAATAAAATAGAAAAGTTTTCTTAACAAAACCCTTGTATTTTTCAATTCTTTTCAACCTTGATGGTTGGCCAATAATTTTCCTCTTGTGGGCAACTTCTCCAGAAAAATAAAAATAAACAAAAGACTTCCTTCTAGAAAAATAAAATAAACAAAAACTTTCTTCAGAAAATAATAATTCTCATAAACAAAACCTTCTCCTCTACTTATAATCTTCTACTCCCCTTCAAAATAGGAAAAATATATTCATCTCATCTATTTAGGAAAATAACAAATAATAAACTCTCTTATTTTGAATAGGACCTAGTGAAACTTCTAATTCTGCGTGGACTCCTCTTTTGCACAGACTCTTCTTAAATTGTATTAGGAAGGGACTGAATTTCTATAAGGAAAAATATCATAACTGATCCATGAACTATCAAATTTTTGTTTGGTTCCTGAATTTCTGAAACTATACAATTTCACCCAAAAATCCTATAATTCATCCATCGGCTCTAATTTCTAGGATTTTATATAAAATCACAAATAAACAACCAAAAGTGAAACATCACCTGGTATTTTTCTCTTAAATTAGACTCAATTAATAATAAAACTAACCCTAAAAATAATAAAAATAAAGAACTATCAAATTCCCCCATACTTAGCATTTTGTTTATCCTCAAGCAAAAATACTAAGTTAATGGAAAAAGAAATGAACAAAAGACTCAAAAAAAAAAAAAAAAAACACTAAGCACAAAACACGTAAAAACTAACACAATTGACTCATAAACATATTTTATCTCCCTCATTGACAACATAACAAATCGAATTAATCGAGCTAAGCAAAAAATTCATCAATTCTCAAACTTACAAAAATTATGTTCTAGCATACTTATTTGATCATAACTATCCCTAAATCAAATGCATCAAAGATTATCCATTTACAAAACCCAAAAAAATAACAAATTCATTTTTCAAGTTTTGCACAACGTAACCCTCATTCCAAGTGTTTAAAGGTTAGTATATGTTCTCATCGTCCAATAAATTGCTTAAAAGTCTACTATAAGTTTGAGAATAAATCACATCTCCACCACTTAAATTCAAATACAAGCACAAATCAAAAGGTTTTTCTTTTGGTTGTAATGACGCATTGGTAGATGGTAGGTGTTTTTAGGCTAGTGAACTACAAAATAATTGATCATGCTTACTAAATACTATTTCAAATGAAACTCACATGATCTCTCAATAAAGAACAAATCTCATGCCCAAAACGTAATCTCACTCTCATGGACCTTACAAATAATAGAAATTTTATGCCCTTACTTAATATCTCTTGCAAAATAAAATTAAACTGCCTTGATAAAGAAATACATCATCTTCTTCCTCTTTTATTTCTTTGAACTTTTTTCTTTTATTATTATTTTTTCTTTTTTTTTTTTGACTTTTTGTATTTTGAAAGGAAGAAAGAAGAATTATTATAAAATTACACAATGTAACAATTCAAAAATCAAGTAATTAATCAAATAACATTCTCTCATTCCGACCTCAAGAATAAAAAACTCAACCCTATACTGAAGAGTTCTCATTAATTTCATGAAACAACCCCTTGTAATTGTAGAAACTAAATTTCATCCCAAAGCAAACATGATCAATTTAATATTTTAACGGACTAGGCTTCATTAGCTAGCTAAACATAGAATTATAATAAAAGAAAATAGGGTTCTTGTATGCTCAATGGGTTCACTAAATGGATAAAAAGGAGGATGAAGAAAGAAAAAGGAACAAGTGGCTAATCCTAAATTGCATTAATCATTTTTATGATGGTATTCCATAATGTGGTCTTAAAACTATAACAAATCAAGTTCTAGAGACTCTAGTACAATTCAAGGGCTCACTCAACAAGGAATTTATAAAATTAAGCACATTACAAGGAAAAGAGGCTCAAACCTTTCTTTATAGTGTAAAAAAGGAATTTTAATTTTTTTAAGAATTTATAAACTTCCAAACCTTGAGATTTTCTTTAAAAATAATGATGATTAAATATCTATGATAGAAAACAAGGTTTGCAAATTAAAAAAAATGAATCTAAGGCATAACTAGATATTTTTTACCAAGTTAAGATGAAAATGAGGGAACTACTAAGCAAATAATGAGTCATTCATACAATAAAGCAAATAAAACATTAAAAAATTATATATATATATATGAAGGAAGTAAGAAAAAATAGGAACAAATAAAAACAAAATTAAGAAAGAATACAAACTCTCCCCCACACTTAAGACACATTGTCCTCAATGTGGAGAAAAAGTTTTTAGCATGACAAGATAAATAAATAGCACACTAAAGAAAATAAAAAATAAAAAGAATAAAGAAACTAGGAAACTTCTCTGGAATCTCAAGGTGCAGCTGATGGAGAAGGCAGAAGGTGCCAACCAGAAAGGGTGGCTGAGAGTGAGGTCGGGTCAGAATTTGATGAGGATTTGGTTGCAAAATAGGAGAGTTGTGGTTGCAAAATTATTTATTTTTTAATTATTTTATATATATATATATGAAGAAAGTAAAATAAAATAAAAATAAAAATGAAATATCAAACAATACAAACTTTTTTTTTTATATTTCCATTGCACGCATCATCGCACATTAGTGGGTTGATAACCGCACGACGAGACAACTTGTGTGGTCTTAATCGCACACATGTGTAGCTTGGACCGCACATGCACTGCCATAAAGGGGGATTGTGACAACCCCTTGTGTCGTGGCACACGTAAGTGTGTGGCAAAAACCGCACATCTTCTGTTTGTTTTTTTTTTTTAAATAACATATAAATGTATTCCAGGCTAATGTGCGGTGATGCACACATGACCTGCCCTCAAGCCGCACAAATTATTCGTCTTTTTTTTTTTTCTTATTTATTGGTTTCTTATGGAATTTGGTTTCTTATAATTTTTTTTTTGTAAATTCCTATAAAAACAAAACACTATAATAAAAATTACATTAATTAAAATTCATACAACAAATCAAATTTTTATAATTTTGGATTTTATTTTATAGTTTTTTATTATTTTATTTTTTTTAAAAAAATAGAAATCACAAAAAAAATTTTAAAAAAAATATGAGACTAAAACAAGAACGGTAAAATGAAACGAAAAAAATTATGTGAAAGAAAAATTGACTAAATTAATATATATAAAGTGTTCATAATATTTTAGTCCCTGACAATGGCACCAAAAACTTGATATGGTCCGAGGTCAATACCTATAGATCAAGTAGGCAAGTGCATCTATCAAGTATAGTATAACGTAGGAGTATCAAGTGTCATCCCTCAAGGACTAAAAGTACTATTATTAGCTATTTCTCTATTATTTAACCAAAAAATTTAAGTGAATTAATTAACTACTTAAAAACTAAAATTAAATAGTTCAACAAACTAAAATAATGTAAATATGAACTAGAGAGTAGGAAGGTGACCAATATGACAAATGACACTCAAGTATTAAATCCCCTTAAGACTTGTTAAGAAATTAATTTTCTAACAATACAATCTAATTCAATATTTATAGAGCCGTGAAAATCCCTTTAGTATTTTAAAGTCCTTCTCAAGATCATTAACATCTAATTCTAGATTGATTAATTATAATCTCTTCCTAATTATAACCCTTAAAAGTGCATTATAGTTCTATGAATTATCTATTAGATTTAACCCTAATCCAGAGGATTTATGTTATCCTATCTCTAGAGGTACATGCAACTCCATTCAATTGTTCTAAATTTATTCAACAACTTGATTTCTCAATCTAAGTTTAAAGAATACTACGACAAAATTCAATACTCCGGACATATCAATTCAAGGAGAAAAAGAGCAAACACAATTGAATTCCATAAATAATGAAAAGATTGTATTATCTAAAGAAAATTAGGGTTCATCATACTTAAGTGCTTAACTACTTTAGTTCATAATGGAATTACTAGCCATCATCAAAATAAAAAGAAAAGAAAATGGAAAAGTTTTCATGATAAAACTCTTATATTCTTCAATTCTCTTTAACCTTGATGGTTGGTCAATAATTTTTCTTTTGTGGACAGCTTCTTCTCCAAAAAATAAAAATAAATAAAAGGCTTCCCTTTAGAAAAATAAAATAAACAAAAACTCTCTCCAAAAAAAATAATTCTTGTAAACAAAACCTCATCCTCTATTTATAATCTCCTATTCTTCTTCAAAATAAGAAAAACATGTTCTCCTCCTTTATTTAGGAAAATAACAAATAATAAGCTCTCTTTTTTGAATAGGACCCGGTGAAACTTCTAATTATGCATGGAGTCCTTTTTTGCTCGAACTCTTCCTAAATTGTATTAGGAAGAGACTGAATTTATGTATGGAAAAATACCAAAACTGGTCCATGAACTATGAAATTTATGTTTGGTCCCCGAATTTCTAAAACTATTTAATTTCACCTAGAAAAACTGCCATAATTCATTCATCAGCTCCAATTTGTAGGATTTTCTATAAAATCACAAATTAACAACAAAAAATGAGATATCATTTGGTATTTTTCTCCCAAATTAGACCTAATTAATAATAAAACTAACCTTAAAAATACTAAAAATAAAAAACTATCAGGTACTCAAATTTTCTAGGGTTTTGAGGGTTAGCACTTGCCATTTTCTCATCATGCCTTATAGAATGGTAGTGATAGGCAATGTGGCCATAAATGCCATAGTAAAAATGGTCACCATTAAAGTGAGCTATTGTCCTATTTCTAAGTGGAGCATGTATATAGTGTTTGTGAGACTTGTAACTCCTTTGAGCCATATTTCTAGGAGTGTCTCTCATATAAGGAATTCTCGTGTATGGTGTGTATCTATATTCGTGACCATGCCAACTTTTGTGCCTTTGGACACTTAGCCTAGTAGGCTTGTATGAATGATATATATATAGTCATAATTTGCTCTATGAGCTCAGTTGTGTATGAACATGTTGTGACTTAGCCTTTATGTCATTTACCTTAGCATTTCCCTTCTTGAGAATTTTTGGCATTCTAATGTGGTTAGGTATACTAAATTCCTTAGCCTTAACAAAGACTGTTTTAGAAGTAGGAGTAGTAGAAGTAGAAGTATTATATCTTAATCCATGCTTAATGGATGGGCTCTTTTGAATTTCAAGGATGAAATCTAATTTTTCATTTTCTTTAATGAATTTGTTGAGGCTATCCTTAAGCTTAGAATTCTCAACTGTGAGAGACTCAATCTCTTTGGCTAGAGTTTTTTTTTTTTTTTTACTCTTAGCATTGTCTTTTGAAGATTTGTTCTCTTTCTTAGGAAAGGAGGTGCTAGACTTGAGAAGCTCAACTTTTAAGGTGAGCTTGGTAATAATAAAATATAATTCATCTCTAGAATAAGAATCAATGGGATTTACCTCATGATCATCATCACTGTCACTATCATTGTTTGAAGAGTGCTCACTTGAGGACTCATCTAATTTTTCCTCAGTTGCCATTAGATAGAGCTTGGCTAGCTCCTTTCTAGTATCCTCCTTATCAGGTTTAGAGTCATTAGTGTAATCTTACGTATCCTTATATACTTTCTTTTCTTTCTTAGAGGTATGTTTCTTGGCAGGAACTTTGTTCTTTTTCACCTTAGGACAATTTGTCTTTATGTGTCATCTCTCATTGCATCCATAGCAAATGAGTTGACTCTTACTACCTTTCTTCTTATACCTCCTTGCCTTTTTGCACTTTTGATTTGAAAGAAAACTTTTTACTTTATTTTATGAGGGCGAAGTACTCATCTTCACTATTGTCTTCATCATCACTAAAAGAAAAAGATGTTAACAAGTAAAAAAAAAAAGGGGATTCAGAGCATACCACTTTAGGTTTTAGGGCCAAATCTTTCTTTCTCACTCTAGTACTTTCAACTAGTTTCTTAAGAGTGATTTCATAGGATAGTAGCTTTCCCATGAGCCCATCCAGTGATAGGGTTTCCAGCTTGTTTGCTTCTTATATTGCTGTCTTTTTGGCTTCCCATTATCTTTGGGAAGAGTTCTTAAAATCTTCGCTATCATGTCCTCATTAGAGTAGGACTTCCTAAGAGTTTTGAGAGTGCCCACTATGTTAATGAACCTATTGAACATCTCAATAATGGTCTCACTAGGCTGATATAAAAATGTTTCATACATGTATGTATGCATTTGTATCTTTTTCTTCTTCACTTCATTGGTTCCTTCATGTTGTGTTTGTAATGTGTCCCATATTTCTTTTACAGATGTACACATTTGTAGCTTAGCGTATTAAGATTTGTGGATTGCACAAAAGAGAATGTGCATTGCTCATCTATTTTTCAGATTTGCCTTCTTTTCTTATGACGTCCATTCATTCTTATGCTTGGGTACTATAACATCTCTTACAAGTTTTGTTGGAACCTCTCTTCCTTCTTCGACAATGTCCCATAAATCTATGGTTTCACTGTTAAGAAAAATCTCCATATGATTTTTCCAGTACCTGTAGTCATCTCCTTTGAAGAAAGGTGGCTTATAGATTGATCATGATTCTTCATAACTTACTTATTTTAAGCACTTAAACTTTAATGAATAGACAACTCTAATACCAATTGTTGTCCCTTAGTGCCTTAGAAGGGGGTTGAATAGGGTAATGGCAAGCAAAAACAAATAATAACAAAGGCGAAAATAATGAAGAATCAAGACAACCATTTTATAGAGGTTTGGCACAACTTGCCTACATCCTCTCCTCTAGTATTCCCACTAAAGCCTTTAACTATCTAGATAGCTTATAGGTTCTATCAACTATCCTTACAAAAGTAGTTTTCAGCACTACCAAGCCAATGCAAGTAGACTTTTAGGTGCTACTATGATCGTTTCCTATAGTAGTTTACGGATACTACCTTAAATCTTTCACAAAGCATGGTTTTAGACCTCCTAACCAAAGGTTTTCTCAAATGAAATTATAACTTAGAAAATTGAGAAAGAAAAAGCTTTTCCACTTAAGCAATAATCAATTTAGAATACACTTACAAGGTATGCTTGATTTGGTAGAGAATTTTGAGAGAAGTCTGTAAGCTTGTTTTTCAAACTCTATTTTTGAAGATGATTTTTATAAGCTTTGACAATGATCTTTTGTTATAAGCTAGACCATACTTGTTTCACCACTTATATTCAAAGATTGCTTTCACTATAGAAATACTCGCTTTTTGACCATTTTTCTCTATTTAAGGTCCTTTTATCACTAGAAACATGGAACTAGCCATTAGAAAGAAGACTGCTACTTTATGTCATTAGAGTAAACACTCAATGCTTGTTAGACATTCCCACACCTATTGTTTAGTCATCATCTAGGTGGTTTTTAAACACAATATGATTTCAATGGTCATTGGTACTATTAAAATACCTATTGGAAATAGCTATTATAATGAGATTTTCTTAGATACTTTTCTTCTAACTTTCAATCATTAGTTAACTATGGAAAATTTTCATTGCTAAATCTGTCTCTATTTTTCAAGATTTTTGTAGTGTTTTTTCCTCTCGTTTTCTTTTCTATTTTTTTCTTCTTTCTCTTTTCCCTTATTCTTCTTTGTCATTTTGTCCTTTCTCTACTTTTCATTTTCTTTTTTTTTTTATGGTATATGTTGTTTGCATAGATACTATAGTTGTTTATACATACATTTAACTAAACATGTGGAAAGGTGTCAAGAAAAATTTTAAAAACACATGGAAGACTCATTTAATCATCTATATAGATTAGGATGTTGTTTATATAAACAATCCTGCAATATATATACCTTTTACTGACCATTTTTTCTCATTTCTCTCATTTTCGCTTTCTCTTTTTTCTTTTCTCTCAACCTTCCTTTAGGCTTTAGGCTTCTTACTTTTTCTTTTTAACATTATGGATCATAGTGATTTCCCCATTCTTAACTTCCCTGGTGATGTTATTGGTGCCTTTAAGGGTGACTACTCCTCTATTAATGTGTTCACAACCTTTATTGCAAGTCGCGACTTCACCTTAGCATCTTTCTCAAGGCATGTGCATCTCAAAACGTTCACTAAAGGCTTAGAGACTATACTTATGGTGCCTTTGGTGTACGATCCTCCCTTTTATCTGTTCAATGTTGCTTCAGATAAGGATGGTCTTTCTTCCCTTTTCTCATTTATTTTTCCATTATTATTATTTATTTTTCTTATTTATTTTTTTAATCTTATGTATCTAGATGTGAACACTTGGGTTAGCTTTAAGACCCTTTTATCGTTTAGGATATATACCTTTATGTTCTTTAAGTGAAAAGTATATGACTTTTGAGAATTCCAACTATCGTTCAATCCCATAGTATTTATACTTTATACAGCCTACTTGTTCATCTTGGGTTTTTTTTTTTTTTTACTATAGTGGTCCCTATCCTTTTGCTTGTATTTATTTTATGTTGCATATTATCTCTTATAGTGATACAACCTTTATAAAAGCCATAGGGTTCATCGTTGGCCTTGCCTCTAAGTTATAAAGGTCCCTATAATGGGTAGATGACTACATCATGTTAACAATTTTGCTCCTTTTCTTCGCCTTTCTATCCATTCGAGCACTAAGCAATGATAGTGTTATGATATGTAATTTGGTGGAACACTAGATGGACGCCACTCATTCCTTCCACCTTCATCTAATTGGTGAGCTCACCTTCACCTTATGATTTCACCTACATGATGGGCATTTGTTGCTCAAGTCTCTCACTCTATATTAATGCTAACATCTACAATAAGGCCTTTAATGAGATTACATTCAGAGCCTCCTAGAGTTTGTCCTCACTCAAAGAATGCCTTTGCCTATTTTAATATCATCATGGGGGCTCCAAAGGCAACCTATGACAGCCTCGATGAGGTTATCAATTAGGTGGCATGGTGCTTTCTCCTATATGGCTTGTATGGCACCTTTTTTCTTCTTTTTTTTTCACTCTTAGGACATGATTTAGATGTGCTTATTGTTAATGCTAGAGGACCTTAAACTGACAAGGTACTTTAATTAGGAGTCTACCTCAATGACTTGCTCATATTACTTCCTTGATTGGTTTTATTTTAGGTTGTCATACATTAATGATGTTTGGTGGGTTCTCGAGGTATGTATTATTTACCCTTATTGATTTCCTTTCTTACTTATGCACTTAGCATATTATTTGATTGTTACCTTTTGATAGGTTTGGACCATTGAGCTAGCTTCGATAAAAGGTGGCAACCTTTTACTAGACATGGACTTATGTTGCTTTTGGTTCAACATTGGAATAGTGTAAGGCATCTTAAAGTAGACGGTGGTGACTTGAAGGGCTAGTTTAAACGAGCATAGATGGGACTAAGTACGTATTCCTGTATAGAAAATCACTTAGTTAATTCTTATGAAGCTTATAGCTTTAGAATACATATAATGCATTCATCTCTATTTTGTATAGCTTCAACTCAATTTGTAAGGACATTTGGACATATAGAGTACTAAGATGGTAGAGGCAAAAGAGCATTCTTACAAGTATTAACTCCTTGTAGGTCCTTCGATTAGGGAGTAGTACCTTAGGGAATGGATTTTTCTTTGGAGAGAGATATCTAATAGGCACTCAATGCCCTAAAAGCCTACTCCCTATAATCTTTAGGGCAACGACATTGTGGGTGGTGCACTCGATTTGACTCTAAAAAGATGTCTTAATGAGGAGCTGATGGCTAGTCCGGTGGGTACTCGAGGATGGATAAAGCACTCACTTCTTAGCATTTTGGTGTATTTAACTATTTGCATAGGTCTAACCATAATTCTCCATAATCTTTCCCCTTCCTATTTAAATATGGCTTCATCTTTAATGGCATGCATCGAACACAAACAAATAACTAAAACTTAGTGTAAAGAATATACATCACTAATACATCATAAAGATAAGAAACACATCTACAACATCAAAAATGGCAAATATGAAATCAAAGAAAAGCTAGGAGTGATGGCAAATTGACTTTGGCATGCTCCCAAAATGATCACAACTTAAAGTCTTGATGCCTTTGTACCCTTTCCTTCCTTTCAAGTCTCTCATCTATAGTATCTAATCTATGGAGATTTTATTGCCATGCCTCTTCCCTTTTTACATTTTCTTACTCTCCTTGTCAGCTAGAAAAAGGCCTAAGAGGTGCTCCTTTATTCTCATCATAACTATTATATTCATTCTTTGAAGAGTCTTCCCATTTTGGTGACCTACTACCACTTGGCTCTCTTCTAATCCTTTTTGACTTTATAAATCTAGGCTCACCTAGCCCGATTATCACTATCCCTATTCTCCCAAGTGTAATGATCTCAAAACTCCCCATGCTAGGCAAAGGCTCTTCATCGATTTGTATGGGATTAAAAATAGCTAAATGAATAGCAAACCTATGATAATGTATCCCAAGCCTATGATATGCCTAGGATGTTTCACTATCTTCATCAAGTTTTGAAATAGATGATAGTTAATAAAGACTTTTATCTTATTCTTAATGCACCACAAAAAGAACAACTCTTGTTTTAATACCTTTGAGCTCTCTTACTTCCTAAAAAGTGCAAATGAAATAAACTTTTGGATGGGCATATAACATTTTATCCCTTATGGCTTTATTAATGGCTTAGTGAAAGTCTAAAGTAAAGATACTCGGAAGTGGGTACCAATAAGATGTAGCATTAAGGGTGTTTGGATAATCATACATCCCACCCCTTGGAAACCCAAAGATATCTCTCATAACATTTTGATTGATCTTAAACTCCCTCCTAAATAACTTAAAAGCCAAAATCAACTAACTATGGTCATCAAAATGTAGTGTGGTGAAAACTCTAAATTAAGCCTTTTATAAGTTCTAAGAAGCAAACCTAGTTTAACCTAATCTCTTTAGCATCTCTTTTGTCCTCTCATTAATCCCAATTGAATTAAAGTAAGCTCATCTAAAAATCTGCATGGAACATGAATTCTAGAATTGAGTGAAAGGAACCTCTTACCTTCTTCTCCATTTATGATAAGGAAAGGAGCTTGGTATGTTTAAGTTAAATCCCTTCTTACATCTTGGCCTTACCTTTCTTTTGCTCTTAATGATGATGCTTTTAGGGCCATGATTTTGGTATGGAGTTGGTGTAGAGAGATAGAGAAGTAAAAAAAAACTCAAAACTAACTAAAGTAGAAGAAAATGATGAAGAAAAGAATTATAAGAACACTAGAACTTTGATAGATGTATGTTGTAGAGATGTGTATGAAATATGAAGGAACTAACAGGGTGAAAATTGAATAGGGCATTTTGAAATTCTATTTTTCCTCATTTCCCCTCTTAAAATTCCCTTTTTCCCTTAAGCATTATGATTGTCGCAGCTTAACATCTCGTAGGTGCGACAACCACTACAGGATAGTGCATAATGGCTCAATTTAGGTTGAGTCATAATCCATGACATTAGTTGTTATCACAATACCATATTCTTCAGTGCTTCATCAAGCTCATCGCAACTTGCGACTTTCATTGTAGCCATGACAGAGCATAATCACTCTTACTTCTTCCTTTATGAATTTGTTCCTCTCTTTGACAAATTAACTCAAACACATCTCAAGTAGTATAACAATGAAAAAAATACAAAATTGGGAGTTCATTAATTGCAAATTTCATGTAAAAAGTGGATTAACATTGAAACAAATAAAATCAAACTTGTAAACAGATATATTAATCATAAAAAAATAAAAAACAATTCCTTACATCAAAAATTCCAAATCCAATCCCATAAAATCATTTTCCTAAACATTGTTTCTTTGCCCTACCCCTTACTCTTGATGATTTTGGAGGACTACCCTTCATTTCTTAGATGGCAATTTTGTATTTGCTTCATCTGCTTCTTTTTCTTCCTTGCTCTCTTCCTTTCTTGATTTGTCCTCAATCTCTACTTCCCTTCTAGCTATGATGTTTCTCTTTTCCATTGCCATAATTGTTTTTAGTGAAAATATGTATTCATTCTTTCTTAGAAAGGCCCTATAATAAGCATAAAATGTCGTGGTTTGTTAAGGGACAACATTTTCGTTGGTGGAGAAGGAGTTGTAGGCTTCAACATCTTAAAAGGTATTGGTGGGTTAGATGGAGAAGGTTCCTATTTGATCTTAGGTTGATTGCAGTCCATTTTCTCTTTTAAATTTACAATAAAAGCTAGAAATAGTCTGTAAATATCAGAGAAGGTGCTCAATCCTAATCATAATTAGAATAGGAAAAATTAAATCCTTATGGATTTTGAATTTCTAAAACTTTTAGAATTAATCCTGCAACAAAAATCTACCTAGACTTGGACAAATTTACTATTTTGAATGGAAATGATTTGAAGACTATTTAACAATTATTAATAGTATTTTTAATGAAAAATCTAGGTAGGTAGTAACCAGTTATATCTTAACATTAAATATAAATCTAAATACAAAATGAAATAGTTACCATCGTGCTCAAAATTTTCTCAAGTTAAATTACTTGGTCATCTTCATTTTCTCCCCATATTCTTCAAAGTAAAACCTAATCAAATATGCAAAACTTTGTTTTGAAATTAAAAGGAAAACTAATAAAGCAAATGAAAGTAAATAAACATGCAAAGAAAATTAAATGACTAAAAACTTGGGTTATCTCTTACAAGTACTAATTTAAGGTTTTGTAACTTGACTTGTCACATCCTCATTCTTGTGTGGTGGCAAAGTGAAGGACTTTCTAATTTTTCTTTGGTTCTACCCAAAACTATACTTAAGACATTGTCCATTCAGCTTGCAAATTTTCCTCTTTTGATTTTTGATATCAATAGCTCCATAAAGATAAACTTTCACCATCGTAAATGGTCCAGACCACTTAGACTTTAATTTTCCTAGAAACAATTTCAAACGAGAGTTAAAGAATAAAAACTAGTAGCCTTTTAGAAAATTGTGATGAATGTTATGTTTGTTAAGCCATTTTTTTGTCTTTTCTTTATTGATCATGGCATTCTCATATGAGTCAATCTTAACTCCTCTAACTCATTGAGCTGCATCTGTCTCTTTTTTCCAACTTCCTTCAAATCAAAGTTGATATCAGTTTGTTCTTTGCTCTCTTCTCTTACCTCTTCATTAATGTTATCTATATTTAAGTAACTTTCTTCTACCATCAATTTCTTCATAGCTTTGTATACGTCACACTCTACTCGTTTATCTACCACTTTTAATGTCAACTTCCCTAACTAAACATCTAAAAAGGATTTACTATGGCTAAGAATGGCCACTTAAGAATGAATGGTATCTTACAATCGTCTTCAAAGTTTAACACCATAAAATAAGCTAGAAAAATGAATTTATCCATTTTGAAAAGAACATATTCTATTACTCTCATGGGGTTACTTGATAAATCTATCTATAGTGATGTCCTCATCTTCTTAACTTCTCATATCTTTAATTTCCTAAAAATAGATAAAGTCATTATATTAATGCTAGAACTAAGATCACAAAGAGCTTTATCAAAATCTAAAGCACCAATAACATAAGGAATAGTGAAACTCTTTAGGTCTTTGACTTTTTAAGGCACCTTGTTTTGCAAAATAGCACTATACTCTTTAGTGAGGGTCACCACCTCACACTCTTCAAGCTTCTTCTCATTAGAAATGATGTGTTTAAGAAATTTGACATAAGAAATCATTTATACCACTGCTTTAAGGGATATTAATGTGTATTTTTCTTAAAAACTTCAAGGAATTCAGAAAAGTCTTTTTTACTGTCTTGCCATCTTTTGACTTTTTAACCTTTGAGGGAATGGAATAAGGGGGACATATGGTTGAACTGGTTATGGTAGAGGACAAGCTTCTTCTCTCTTCTCTACTTATGATTCTACCTTTCCTCTTCTTGAATTACTTCATCATTCGTTATTTGCTTGTACTCTAACTTAGTTTTTCATTTGTCTTCCCCTTCTCAAATACAGGTTAATCTCTAAAGTAGAGGGCAAACTCCATACTATATAGATGATACTATTTTTGCCAATTGTCCTACTTAGACCTCTAATGCATGAATAAATGGAGAATGATATTTACTTATTTGATCAACTTTAGCATCTAATGTCTTTAAAGTTTATTTTGTGCATTCATCCTCTTATTAATTTTAATAATAAATTTCTCCATCATGAGCTTTAAACTATACTTTTTATCTTACTACCGAATCAAGGGTTACATATTTTGTTACTATTATGCTTGAAAACTTAGGGGAGCTTGAGGTCTTAAGGTATTGTTCCCATTCCATGAAAAGTTAGGATGATTCTTCTAACCTATATTGTAAGTGTCGGAGTAGGGATTGTTGTCTTATATATTATTACAATTTCCTATATAATTAACTTACTCAGCATTTAAGGGTGTAAATAGGTTGCCTACCTAACACTCTGTGCTCACATTGTCATTTCCTATATAAAGGTCACATGTATTCATCGACAAAATTAAAGAATCTATGAAATTGCATTTCATGGCATTGATTTGCTTGGATAAATTGCCAAATTTGGGCTTACACAATTGTTAATTGATCGACCTCTAGAACTCTGACTACCTTAATTTGCCTAAGTTTTTTATATGGCTATTAATAACTATTGGTTGACATCTCTTTAAGCAATTGATATGATACATCTTCTATTTTTTCCATAAGTGCTCCTCTTATAGCAACATCTAATGCACTCCCTAATGATGGAATCAATCCATTGTAAAAGTTTGCATGATAAGCCACTTTGACAATCCATGGTAAGGGTACATTCATAAAAAAATCCTTAAATTTGTCCTAAGTCTCATAGAGAGGCTCTCCCTCTATTTGAGCAAGAAAAATATGTCATTCATTAGCTTAGCTATCTTTCCTAGTGAATAAAACTTATTCAAAAAAGCTTGTGATAATTGATCCCATGTAGTAATCTAGCCTGAAGCTAAAGAATGGTACAAAGACTGACCCTTGTCTCTTAACGAAAAGGAAAGCAACCTTAACTTGATAACATCTTCAAAGATTCCATTATGCTTGAATGTATTACAAATCTCCAAAAATGTGGTTTTATGAATATATGGATCTTCATGCAGTAAACCTCTAAACTAATTATTCTAAAATGTTTAGAGAATTGTTGGCTTAATCTCATAATTATTGGCATTCAATGCTGGTCTCCTAACATTAGGCTAGGTTCATCTTACAATGGTACAACACAGTCCCTGATAGCCGCTCATTCTAACTGTTTTTTGCCATTAGTGAAGCTATTTGTCTTTTGATATGCTCTTCTAGTCTTTGCCTCAATCTACCTGCACTAAGAGTTTTTTTAATCTCATGAACAAAAGGTTCAAGTTCTTACTCTACTAGGTCTAGACTCCTAGTGCTTTGTATACAAGATGAAGAATTGTACCTAAAACCAAACAAAAAGAAAAAAAAAAATCTAGATTAAGAATTGAATCAAAGATTTCAATATTAAAGCATGCTTATCCCTGACAATAACACTAATTTCTTATTCCTAAAGTAGAGACTCACAACTACCAAAAACTCTCCCCTTAAAAAGTATTTTACTTGCCAAAGGTAGTAAGTGTATGGATCATGCAAGAAATTATAGTTCACAGTGAGTGCGGATATCATTCCATAAAGACAAGTGTGAATAACTATTGAAATATGATAATTATATTTTTACTAAAAAGTAATTAAATGATATTTAGACTAACGATTAAAAATTAAATGAAAATAAATAAAACTAAATAAACTATAGCAAAGGGCAGAAGTAATTAGGAATAAAATCTTGTATTAATCAATTTAAGGCACTTGATCTCACCAATAGAATTTTATGAAGTTGTATTCTCTTAATGACATGTTGGATTATGCATTGCAACTATAAGTTGGCTCTATAGTGTTTAAGTCATTTCACTTGAGTAGTCACTAAAACTTTACAATCATATTTCATAGAACTATTTCTCAATTTAAACTAAGAATAGAATTATTAATTTAGATCTAGCAATCCCTAATGACAGTAATAGGTTAAGTGGCTATCTCTACTCATCAATTAACCTAAAGGGATTGATTTTAGGCTTAATTCAATTTACAATCTCTTAATCTCTAAATGAAACACAAATTATATAATTGGTGGCTATTCAATTACAAAAATCATTCACTTGTAAAAGAAACATGAGTGTTATATCTTTCATGGCTACATCAAAGCCCTAGATAAAAGATCTTACCTAACATACTAATGAAGCAAGTCAAATCCAGATGTATAAGCATTATCTTGAATAAAGAAATAAGAAATGAGGAGAAAGAAATGGAATTATCCAAACTAGCTTAATCATTGACAATATCTCCTCTTCTTTCTTTTTCCTTCTTAGTGATTTGTTGAACTCTTGAAAAAGATCTTGAATTTGATACTCTTTTCCCTTATTTTTTTTTCTTTCAAAAATGACTCTCTTAATTATTGAAAGTCCTTCTCCTTTTCTTGGAAAAACCTCAAGTGGTTCCCTTTTGTACCTCTTTAAAAATAACTAAAACATAGGTTAGAATATATGTTGCCATTCACATGCATCGTGGGCTACAACTTTTATCACAGTCGCAATAGAGAGTTTGCCTATCGTGTCCTATGTATTGACTTTTATCATGATGGCAATAGAAGATTTCCTCCCTTATGTGGCCAAAATTATTGTTTGATCACTAGAATTGTCTTTTTAGCTAGTTTTGCTCTAATTTTTCTCTAAAACTCCTTAAACATTTAATCAACATTCAATTGTGGGAAATAACATAAATAAACTCAAAATAACTTCAATTCATCATGGAAACATATCAAATAAATCTTAAACACTAAAATGCTATGAAAAAATTAAGCCTAACAACCTAGTAGGTACCACTCACGTGAGTTTTCTCTACCATTCTAATAGACATTATCATTTTGATTACACTTTACTTTACTACTTTGACATTTCCTTTGTATAGATGCCTTAGTTCCAAGCTAAGTATTTGATGAAACTCATCGTAGCTTTGAAGAGGACTAATAGATGCAACACACGAGAATTGCAAGTAAAATAGTTAACTAATATATGCATGTTTGTGTGTGTATGTTTGAGCATGTCATAAACATCTTGACTCCCTTTATTTCTTTTTGTTTTTTTCACAAAGAGATTTGCTAGTGAGATTGAGAGTTAAAGGAAATTCATGCTTAGCTAGCCCTATCACATACATGTTTAGAAGAGTCTATTATGATGGATGCTTCGAATGGATAGTCTTTGGAGGAGGACTAGGAAGCTACCACTTGTCACTCCTTATTATTTAGTAGTGATTGTAAGAGCTTTTTATACATTTTGAATAGTATTTGGGTGTTGTATGGCCCTTTTTTTTATGTTTTAAATATTTGGACTTTTGATGCCCCAATTTGTTTACTCTTAAGAATATTTATTTATTTATTTACAATAATTGATTGATTAATTTTTGTTCCTTTCATCTTGTGTATGATTGACTCGATGCTTTATGCGACCTCATTTCTTTTATATACTTGCCTCTTGCGATTCTCATATGGTTTATCAAAGTTGGCCCTTGTAAAGATGTAGAATACTATTAAAGTTTTGTCCCTTCTCTAGGTAGTCTGTATAGATTAGCAAGTTGTCTATATAGACAACTATTCAGTTTATGTAGATAACTTTACTATTCATAATTGTCATGCACTATTTATTATCAACTCCTTTTTACTCTCTTCTTTCTCAATTTTTGCACTCATAATAGTCATTATTGACCTATAAATCATGGCAAAAGACTTTCTAAAAACCCTTTATGCCTTAGATTGGTCTCATCTTAGTCAAATTTTAAGGTTTTATACTACCTCTCTTCTGTCAAGCTTAACCTATAATTTCATCATGACGCTTGCAAATTTGAGGATCTATCTACCCATTCTTTTCACTTTGGTGATTTGGAGATTTGCCCATTACTCGAAGATTTTGGTGTTATCTTGGATTGCAATATTTTGAGCTATGATAAAATGGCCCTTCCTAGCTAGGATTACTCACACATTCATTAGATGATGGACCCTCTTGATTTACCCTATGATAAGGTACCCTTGTATACATTGGGGAAGGAAAAAGTGTTGTTCTCTCCATTATTGTCCTTATATCCCTACAGGAGAGGTTCTAGTGATGCATAAGCTTGCATTATATCGGTTGTTCTAATAGGGAAGCACTTGCTTTGTAGAGACGATAACAAGGTTAACTTCTAGGCTCTTCGAATTATAAAGGAGATTGAGTTGGGTAGGACCCTAATGTTAGTGATTGTGGGTGAGACCCTAGTGGGTGAAAATAAAGTTGCCCTAGGAGTCAACTAGTCCTTCTTAGAGATCCCTTTTAAGTGTGCTTCTCCTATACCCCTTTTTATTTGGGGAAAGTATAAAATTATAGCTAGTGATTTTCCTCTTTAGCAAATATTGTCCTATGATTTATTTATTAGCAAAACTCTTTCCTATGATATAATGTTGTTGGCAAAGTGGTACCAAATCCGTAATTCTGTTATATCCATCTAACTTGGTGTCAAATTTTGTATATTATTTTAGCTAACTATATGTCTAAAATTTGGATACAAAATTTTTTTACCCTAAATACAAAATAATTCATTTTTTGTTTACTTTTTGTATTTATTTGAACAAATTCTATTGTGATATATATATATATATATATATATAAAGTAAAAAAATGAACAAATTTTGTATTTAGGGTGAAGAAATTATATACCTACACATAATTAGTCAAAATAATGTATAGAATTTGGTAATAGATCAAATGGATGTAACGAAACTACAAATTTTGTACCACTTTGCAAACAACTTTATACCACAAGGTAGAGTTTTGCTAATAAATAAATCATGGGATTATATTTGCCTAATAAGAAAATCTCAAGGTAGAATTTTCTACTTGCCCTTTCTTATTTAATTCTTTTATTTTTTTATTTCTATTTTATTATTTTTACTTTTGCCCTAACTTTTGTCTACATTGCCTTTATAAGTTTTCAATTTAGCAAGTGGCTCAATTTTGCTTAGGTCACCTTTTTTAGGTTTTGGGCCGTATAAGGATCTTCTTTTTTGTCTTTTCCATTTTTTCTTATTATTTTTATTTTTTTTTCTTTTTTCTTTTCTTTTGTTTTTTTTTTTTATTTTTTAAGATTTGGTTGTAGGAGAGACTTAGATTACTAAAGGTTCTTACTATAGAAGCGTGACGATACTTTTTACAGCATCATTCGAATCGTTGCCCATTAAGATCTACTTCTTCTACATTAGAGTAAACTGAGTGGTTGTCCAACATATTTTATTGACATTCATTAGAGATTTCCATGGTGGAGATTCATTGGGTTTACCTTGAGGACATATGATGGGTGTGTGATCATACTTGCTCTTACTTCTATCTTGATCTCTCACACATCCATTGCCAATTTAGCACTTTTCAACATATAATAGGCTTCCTTTTTCCTTTCAAAAAGGGACCGATTACATAGCACTTTTCAGATAAGGTGGATGCCACCTGAACTAACTATCAAGTATACCACTTTCCTACCACTAAAGCTTTTGCTTTTAATGATGCTAATCTCGAGCTTTGTTACAGGATGCATAAAGGTGTAGGATATCAAGTTTTTAGAGACAATAGAGCAATAGTATGATATGAGGTAAAATTATGTATTTCATTTAGTTCAAATGCATGTTTGATGAACATTGTTTACATTATGACAATATATTTCCTTTTAGTGTTATGTTTGTCATTAATCATTTCATTTTACATATTATAAATCAAGTTCATACACATTTTCCACTTTTAATAATAACACACCAAAATATCCCATTAATTTTGTTAATCTCAATATGTTGCTTGTTTCTCATGTCCTTTATCCTTATGGCTACTATTTCGCCTTCTTTTTATTTATTATCTAAGCTTGTTATCGAGTTCCCCTATTGTCTAATCATTTTATCTTGCCTTTTATTATTATTCTTATTTTTTTGCTTTGTTTTTCTTTTGCCCTAACTTTGCCTAACTCGCTCTTTTAAAATTTTAGCCTAACAAGCTTATTTTTCTTTTCTCCTTATACAACATGTGAAATACCTTTTTAGCTTATCCAAATTTATTGGCTTAGAGAATTCATTCCCTTTCGAGTATGATAGCTCCAATCCTCCACTTGAGTATATATGTTTAACCATGTAGGGACCTTCTTCGACTTGAACTTTCCCTTTTGAATAAAGAGCATGAGATTGTATTGATTTTAACACCAAATCCCCCACTCTTATCATGCTTTGCTTGAATTTTTTTATTGAAGATGTGTGCCATTCTCTTTTTAATATAGTTGTGTGTGATATAGAACTTTTAACTTCTCATCAAGTAAAGCTAACTACTCATACTTGTTCTTTATCCATTGTGACTCAAGAATTTTCATCTCAATTAAAATCTAGAGAGATTCCATCTCCACTTTTATCGGTAGCATTACTTCTATCCTATATTCCAAAAAGTAAAGTGACATTCCTAGGGATGTCCACATAATAGTATGATACCCCTTTAATGCAAAAGTTAGCTTTCGACTAACACTTGTAGGTTTTTAATGTTTTTATTAACTGCCTTTATAACCCTATTTACTTACGACTGATAGGGTGTAGATTTATAATAGGCTATTTCATACTTTTTTAGGATTATTTTAACTTCATCTTAGAAATGTACACCCTTATCTATTACAACATGGAATGGTATAACATAGCAACATATGAGGTTCTCATCTATAATCCTGTCCATTAACTTTGCCCTCAAGTTTGTAATGGCCTTAGCTTTCATCAATTTCTAGATGTAGTAGATTGCCACTATAATGTACTTGTGGTCCTTAACGAATGTCAGTTTCACTTTTCTGATGACATCAATACCTTATGCAGAAACAACCATAGTAAGGTTAAATTTTATAATTCTACTGGCAGCAAATGGCTAAGGCTTTCATAAATATGGCACTTATGATAACTCTTCATTCTTTTGATATAATGCCATTACATAATGGTCTAGTAATAGCCCATCTTTTTTTTTTTTGCCAAAACTACCCCATTCAAATGTGGACCACACACACCTACGTGTGCCTGTCTTATGACCCTTTTGGCTTTTTCTTCTATCAGGCACCTCAAATGGACCCGATCTGGCATCTACCTATATACCATACCATCGTAAATAATGAACTGCAAAGTCAACCTTTTTATCCTTCTTGTATACCCCATCAAGACACATACCATCCTCTGAGTACCTTTGTACATCATAATGCAATGGTTGGTAATCCATTAATAATTGCATCACCTTTTTGCCTGTGCAACATGGTACCTTTGATTTAAGCATATGCATTGGCTTCATTTGCATCTTCTTAGGTGTATCTCGTCTGGAAACAAAGTGCCCAAGGTATCTACCATCATATTTTCCTCTTGTAGTATGTGGCGAAATATAATCCCTTAAAAGTTTTGAGTCAAAACCTTCATGTATTCAAGGTATGGTCTCAATCATTCCTCTTTTAACTTACCATTCCTCATTGATCTAGAAGACTACCAACAGAGAATCTCTAAACACTTTCACCATCTTTACACCTATTTGAGTCAATGATGTACATCTTAAACTTAAGCTTCTTAGCTATAGGTAATAACTCTCCTTTAGGCAAAACAAGGATCACCTACTAACCCATTAAAGTACATCCTCCACCTTTAAGGTTCTATTACCTTTAGCCTCTATGATTGTACGTTGTGTCAGATATTCATTAACTACTCATCCTTTAATTACCTTCTTTGCATATATTTTATATCAAATTTAGTATGGAGTATCAACCACTTTGTCAGCTTCCTAGCTAGAGATAAAGCTTTGTATAAATACTTAACTAGGTCTAACTTAGAGATTACCTTTACTCAATAGGACTAAAAGTAGTGCCAAAATTCTTTGTGGCCCAAACCATTCCCATATACATTTTCTCAGCCTGGTTATTCTTATTCCCAAAGTGGATACTCATAATTCCCAAAAAGTCTGCTCTTGAAAAGTATTCAACTTGCCAATGGTCATAAGTATATGAATCATAAAAGTAATAATAGTACACAATGAGTGTACATATCATTCCCATAGAGAAAAGTGTGAATAAGTATTAAAATATGATGATTCTATTTTTATTTAAAATGTTTTTAAATGATATCAAGACTAAACAATGAAAATGAAAACAAAGAAACTTAAATAAATTATAGCAATAGACAAAAGCAACTAAGAAGAAAACTTTATATTAATCAACCTAGGACACTTGATCTCATTATTGGAATCTCAATAAGTTTTGTTCTCCTAGTGACAAGCTAGATTATGTATTACAATTATCAATTGTCATTACAATGTTTAAATCCTCTCTTTGAAGTAGTAACCCAACTTTGTAATTATATTTCACAAATCCATTTTTCAATGTGAACTAAAAACATAATCACTTTTATAAATCTAGCAATCCTTATTGATAACCATAGGTTAAGTGGGTATCTCTACTTGTCAATTAACCTAAGGGGATTAATTTTAGGTGCATTTTAATTAAAATCTCTTGATTTATAAATGAAACAAAAATCATGCAGTTGGTGGTGATTTGATTACAAGGATTAGGTTCGAAAATCATTCACTTGCAAAAGAAATAAGATCTAACATTGTCATTAAAATCATAAATCATTCAATCTCTTCCATGGCTATATTAAGGCCCTATATAAAAGATCTAGCCTAACATTATAACAAAACAAGTCAAACCAAAGTGTTTGAGCATAATCTTGAATAAAGAAATAAAAAAAACAACAAAAAATGGAATTCTCCATGCTAGCTTGATGATTAAAAAGATCTTCTCTTTTTTCTCTTTCTTTCTCAAGTGATCTATTGAACTCTTGGAAAAGATCTCAAATTCAATCCCCTTTTCACTTTTTTTCTTCTCTAAAAAATACCTCTCTTGATTGATAAAAAGTCTCTTTTTCACTCTCCTTTAAAAACCCCTAAGTGGTTCCCTTTTCTATCTCCTCAAAAACAACTAAAACAGAGGCTAAAATATAGGTTATGAATCACATGCATAGTGGGCTATGACTTCTGTCGTGATTACGATAGAGAGTTTCTCATCAAGGTGTTGAAAGTGGAAATTTATATCACAATCATGACAAAATGCTTCCTCCATTATATGGCTAAAATTACTACTTAGTCCCTAGAGTTATCTTTTTAGCCTATTTTGCTTCAATTTTGCTCTAAAATGCCTTAAACACATAACAAACATCTAAATGTGGGAAATAACATAAAAAAAAAAAAACTCAAAAGAGCTTAAATTCATCATAAAAATATACCAAAACAGGATCGAAACTAATTAAAATACTATGAATAAATTAAGCCTAATAAATTATCCCACACTTGAACTGTCACTTGGCCCCAAATAACTAAGAACTATATAGCAAAACCTTCTACAAGATTTCAGAACATATAACATCACTTGTAATTCCAATAACTTAAGTTCTAAAATAAACATACAATCAAGGATTTCCTTTAGACAAATGAACTATAGTTAACGTGCCACTTTGAAATGAAAATTTATTCATAACACTTTACATACATATCACAACAACCATTCTCACTATGTTTTCAATAGGCATAATCATAATAATATCTAGACTATTAAAATGAGAAGATAAGTTTTAAGAATAAGAGATCATTAGAATTTATATCATATTAAGCACATAATTTTTTCACTTTTAATTTTACTTTCTTTCTTTTCTTTCTTTCTCGAAGAGTTTATGTGCCTTTTTATGCAAATATAAATGTTTATAACAAATGCACTTGGTTACTTAACATATAAATTCTTTCAAAATGCTTTATATACTCATATCATTAGTTGCCATTTTATGCAAAAATCGACATTGGTCATGAAGATCCCCAGTGATTAAACATCCTAATAATAGTAGAGTAGATATTATTTACTTTAGTCAATTCTAAATTATACTCATAAAAACAACTTCATCAATATTAATTAATAAAATATAAAAAAGCAATCCTTCTTTTAATTAATATTATGTAGTTACATCAATCTATAACTAGTTAAATTAGTTACTCTAATATACATGTTAAGCATCATCCTAGTGAAGTTCAAACTCTCTTAAATTCATAAGTTATACTTTACAACATAACAACCAACTCAAAATCTCACATACATCCAAAGAATGGCATTGTTTTTTATACTTAAACTTATGATTATAAAAAAAAAAACCAGTAAAGCCATATATCTTTGTAAAAATCACAAAAAAAAAAAAAAAGGTCTATTCAGCTTTATGCATAGGTCCAAGCATATGGTGTCATGCTTAATTGCATGCATCCTTAAGCTTAAAAGATAAAAGAGGTAATATGAAAAGAAATACTCCCCTCTTATTTTAGTGGAAGGTTGGTCTCATCCAAACTCTCCAAATTGAGATTAGCCTACATTGTCAATTAGCATTAATTAAAACAAAAGAATCAAACATCTAACACAAGGTTAAAAGCAAAAGAAAACATAAAATAAGCATGAAATTGCAAATTAAAGACCAATTAAAAACATAATCATGATACCATTACGTCATTGTTCATAAACAAGCTAAACCAACTCAAACAAATAACTAAACGAGGTACAAAGACACACACCATGCATCACTAATACATTATAAAAGCAATAAATGCATCTATAACATCAAAAGAACAACATAGATGAAATTAAGGAGAAGATGGAGTTTATGGCAAATTAATGTTGGCCTGCTCCTAATATTGTCACAACTTAAAGTCCTAATGTTTGTGAACCATTTCCATTCTCATATATATCTCATTTATAACATCCAATTGATGGAGAACTTGTTATGATGGTTTTTCCCCTCCTATATTTGCTTGCTCTCCTTATCGGCTAAGAAGAGGCCTAAAAGATGGTCTAATAGGCTCATCATAATGATTATACTCATCCTCCAAAGAAGAGTCTTCCCATTCAATGCCCTATTACCACTCGCCTCTCTTCTAATCTTTTTTAAGCTTTATCAACCTAGGCTTACACCACCTAGTTGTGACTATCCCCATTTTCCTAAATGTAATGATCTCAAAGCTCCCTATGCTAAGATAAAGGCTCCTTATCAATTTGCATGGATCAAAGCCAGCCAAATGAATAGCCAAACCCATGGCAATGTACCCTAAGCTTATAGCATGCTTAAGGGTTTCATCATACTTATTAACTTTTAGAAAAGATGATATTTAATAGAGACTTTCATTTTATTCTCAATGCATCTAAAAAAGAACAACTCTTATTATGATACCTTAGAGCTCTCTTGCTTCCCAAAAATGGCAAATGGCATGAAGTTTTAGATAAGCACATAACATTTATCCCTTATAGCTCTACTAATGGATTGATGGAAATTCAAAGTGGAAATACTTGAAAGTGAGTTCCAATAAGATGTAGCAATGAAGGTTTCGAGATAATCATGCATCCCACCTCTTGGAAGCCTAAAGATATCTCTTATAGAATTTTGATTGATCTAAAAATGCCTCCCAGAAAGCCTAAAAACCAAGATTGACTTACTAAGATAATCAAAATTAAGTGTTGTGAAAAACTCTAAATTAAGCCTCCTATAACTCGTAAGTAAAAACAAACCTAGTCCAACTCAATCTCTCTAGCTTCTCTCTTATCCTTTCATTAATTTCCAATTCAATTAGAGTAGGCTCATCCAAAAATCTATAAAGAACATAAACTCTATAATTGAATGAAAGGAACCTCCCATCTTCTTTTTCATTCATGATAGGGAAAAGAGAATTACATGTTTAAGCCAATTCCCTCATTGCACGTTGGCTTTACTTACCCATTGCTCTTGATGATGATGCTTTTTGGGCAATGATTTTGGTATGGATTTGATGTAGAAAGGTGAAGAAACAAAAGAAACTTAAAACTAGCTAATGGGAGAAGAAAAACATAAAAGAAAAGTTCTAAGAACACTAAAACTTTGGTGGATGTATGTTATAGAGATGTGTGGGAAAATGGAGGAATAAGGTTTATATAAAGTAGGAAAGGGTGAAATTTGGCTATGTAAGTTTGAAATTTGAATTTACCTCGTTTCCTCCTTTAATTTTCATCTTTTTACCTTAAGAATCATGACCATCATAACTTGTGACACATGTCATAGGCAGGACAGTCGATGTAACCTTTTGGTTTATAGGTGTTATTGGTTGTTATGCTTATCATAATTGGGACAACATGCTTTTCCTTGCTACATTGAGCTTGTCATAACCTGTGACTTTCATTGTGATTAAGAAGAGCACAATCACTATTCTCCTCTTCTTCTATGAATTTCTTCCTCTTTTTGAAAATTAACTTAAACACATCTTAAATATTATAATAATGATAAAAAAAAACATTAAATTGGTCTTTCATTAATTACAATTTTTATACAAATAGCGATATAACATCAAAATAAATAAAATCAAACTTACAAATAACACATTAATCATAATAAAACAAAGAACAATTCCTTATATCTAAAAGTCCAAATCAAGTTCCCATATAATTAATTGCATACTCTTTTTTCTTACTTGGCGTACCCCTCTTCATTATTGGTTTTAAGGGTTTACCTTTCCTTCTCTTGAATGGTAATGTTGGTTTTGCTTCCTATTTTTCCTTTTCTTCCTTACTCTTTTCGTCACTTGATGTTTCTTCAATCTCTACTCCCTTTCTAACTACTATGTTTCTTTTCTTCATTACCACAATCTCTTCAAGAGAAAATGTGTATTCATTCTTCCTTAAAGAGGCTCTATCATAAGCATAAAATGTTGTGCCTTATTAAGGGGTGATTGTTTTTTTTTTTTTTTTTTTGGGTGGAGGTGGAATTTTAGGCTTTGACATCCTAAGAAGAGATAGTGAGTTGGATAGGGAAAGCTCCTCTTTGATCTTAAGTTGATCAAGGTTCATCTTCTCTTTTAAAATTGCTATTCAAAATTGTAATTATAGCAAGAGTTATAAATAGGTTGCATATATAAGTAGTGAAGATGTTTAATCCTAATCCTAAATGGAATAGGACAACCAAATCCTAATGAATTTGGATTATTAGAGCTTCTATAACTAATTCCACCTTGCAATGCTAAAACAAAAGCTACTTGAACTTTATATGATTTACTATTTTGACATAGAAATCATTTGAAGATAATTTTAGCAATTATTAATGGAATTTTCAATGAAAAATCTGGGAAAGTAATAATTAATCATTAAATACAAAACCAATTACCAAATGAAATAGTTACCACCCTATTGGAAATTTTCTCAAGCTAAATTGTTGCAATCATCTTCATTTTCTTGCAACCTTCTCCATGCTAAACCTAATCAAATATGTGAAACTTTATTCCAAAATTAAATGAAAAACTAATAAAGCAATAAAATTACAAAGAAAAGATAAATGATTGACATCTTGGGTTGCCTTCCAAGAGAGCTATTTTAATATCCTGTGGCTTAAACATTCTTATCCTTATTCTTGTGTTGTGGTGAAGTGAAGGACCTCTTCATTCTTCTTTAGTTATACTCCATAGTATGGCTTGAGACATTATCCACTCACTTTGAAAATATTTCTTTAATGATTTTTTATATCAATAGATCTAGGGAAATAAACTTTCACCACGATAAATGGTCCACAACACCTTGACTTCAACTTTCTTAGAACTAATTTCAAACGAGAGTTAAAGAGCAACACTTATTGGCCTTCTTAGAAATTACAACGAATGATATACTTGTCGTTTTATCTCTTTTTCTTATTTTTATAGATCAGGACATTCTAATATGAATTAAATCTTAGTCCCATTAACTCATCAAACTAAAATAGTCTTTTTTTCTCCCATTTCCTTTAAATCAAAGTTGAGCTTTGATTGTTCTTTACTCTCTTCTCTTACTTTTTCATCAATATTATTTATCTTTAATCAATTCTCTTACACTATCGATTTCTTCATAACTTTGTATATGTCAAACTCCACTTGCTCATCTCTCACTCTCAATCTCAACTTTCTTAATTCAACGTTCATAAGGGCTCTACCTATGGCTAGGAGTGGTCTTTCAAGATTGAGTGGTATCTCATGATTCTCTTCAAAACCAATTACAAAAAAGTCATCTAGCAAACTATATTTATCCATTTTGACAAGAATGTCTTCTATTACCCTATAAGGTACTTAACATATCTATTTGCTAACTACTATGATATCCTCGTTTCTTAGACTTCTTTATTCCCCAACTTTTTAAAAATAGACAAAGGCATCAAATTGCTATTATACCCAATATCACAAAAAAGCTTATTAAAATCTAAAGCACTAATATCACAAAGAATAGTGAAACTCCCTAGATTTTTAACATTTTAAGGAAGCTTATTTTGCAAAATAGCATTACACTCTTCAATGAGGGTCATCGTCTCACAATCTTCAAGCTTCTTCTTGTTGGAAATAATGGCTTTGAGAAATTTGACATAGGAAGGCATTTGTGCTTGTTGACCCTTGTATACCAAGAATGAAGGGTTGAATTGATGGAAAATTTAAAAGTTGAAGGGAATAAAATAAATAAAAGTTTAAGGAAGGAAAAGGAAAGGATCAACATAAGAGATTTATAGTGGTTCGGGTATTAACAAACCTTAAGTCCACTCCCCAATTCATCAATTAGCTATTTCACTAAACTCATTAGTGTTTTACAAGCTCACACCTAACTTACTATTTAGTCTCACTCCAAATCTCAATGACATTTGTGTTTAAGGCTCACACCCAACCTTACAAGAGTTTTACTAATCAAAGGCTCACTTATAACATAATCAATGTCACTCAATAACTAAAGTACAAAGTAATTAAGAGTATGAGTGTTGATAAATAAATTTGCAAGATGTTGGGCAATAAATTAGTTATTCACTTGCATTCAAGGTCATTTAGTGAAGTAATTATAGAGTTCAACCACCAAAGAGCCATTACTAAGGAAACTATGAGTAAATCTCTAAGTTATGGTAGCAAATCCTGCAATTAATGCTTGTCCAACCAATTCATGGTCAACACAATATATTGCAATCACAATTGATAATTCACTCTAGATTTTACCATTTTATGGCTAGGATCTTCAAATATGTCTAACAGCTAGTGACACTTGAAATTTGATCAATGGTCTTTTAAAAACTAATCATTTAAACCCTCTATAAATTTATAAAAGTCTCAATTGTGATATCCTCATCGCATTCACTTTCTATGTAGTGTTGGGATAGAGGCTCGTTAATGACACCATGAAGTAGACTAGAGGATTTGATTAATCTTTGAAAGATAATCGTGATCAAAACATAGACCTGCAATCACGATCTTTAAATTTCTAAATAGTCGCTCAGACACGTGGCTCGGCTCAACTAGTTTCCTGGGTGATTGTTGGAACATTTTTAAAGCATTTGAAAATTGAGGTCATGATGCTCACTATGACTCTCACCATGAATCCTTCTAAAGCTCTTAGTTCTCAATTTTCTTAAAATAGCAATCGCGATTTTGAGGATAATTTTGAGACTTGGAGATTATACTTCCATTTAACTTATGATGCAATCCTTCCCTATTTTCTACAAGTATAACACTTAAAACATCCATTAGACTCTTTCAATCTACATTGTGAAGTGCAAAAGAAAGTTTTGACTAACTAGTCCAACAGTGCTAATTCATCAAAGAAAGGAATTTTAATGTGTATTTTTAAAAAAACTTTAAGGAATTTGGCAAAGTCTTTATTGTTTTGTCATCTCTTTGACTCTTAAACCTTTGAGGGAATGGTATGGGAGGCACATATGGTTGAACTAGATGTGGTGGAGCACAAGCTTCTTCCTTTTACTCTTTTTACAATTCCTCCTTCTCCTCTTCTCGAATTGCTTCATCATTTGTTGCTTACTTAGATTCACCAACTTGATTTTCCACCTCCCTTCCACTTATCAAAATAATGGCTTTCACATGTTCTTGCGAATTAACCTTTAAAGTATAGGGCAAACTCCCATAGTATTTGGATGACATTGCATTTGTAAAATGTCTCACTTATACCTCTAATGCATGAATGGATGAAGAATGATGTTTACTGATTTGACCAATTTTTTGGCCTCTTGAAGTTTCATCTTACAAATCCATCATCTCATTAGTTTAATATTGAACTTTTTCATCATAATCTCTAAACCTGGCTTTTTATCTTACTATTGAATAAAAGGTTGCATATTTTGTTGCTACTATGCTTGAGGTCTCAAGGCATTATTCCCATGCCAAGAAAACTTAGGATGATTTCTCAAACCATGATTGTAAGTGTTGAAAAAGTGATTGTTGCCTTATCTATTATTATAATTCCCTCATAATTAACATTCTTAACTTTCAAAGGAGCAAACAGGTTGCCCACCTGATAGTCTATGTTAACATGGCTACCTCTTCCACAAAGGTCACATGTACTTATCTACATGGTTGGAGAAGCTATGGTATTATGATTTATGGCACTGATTTGATTGGATAAATTGGTAATTTGGGCTAACATATAGTTGTCAATTAATCAACCTCTAAAACTCTAGCTACCTTCCTTGGCACTGACCTTTCATATGGCCATTGATAACTATTGGTTGTTATCTCTTTAAATAATTGGTATGTTGCATCTTCTATTTTTGGCATAAGTGTTCCTCTTGTAAGAGCTTCTAATGTGCTTCTTAATTATGGACTCGATCCATTATAAAATATTTACAAGATAAACCACTTTGATAATTTATGGTAAGGGCATTTCTCAATACTTCCTTGAATCTATGCCAAATCTCATATAGAGACTCTCCTTCTAATTAAGCAAGAAAGAATATGCCATTCCTTAACTTAACTATCTTTGTTGGTTGAAGAAACTTATTTCAAAAAGCTTATGATAACTAATCCTACGTAGTAATTGAGCCTAGATCCAAAGAATGATACCAAGACTTCCCCTTATGTCTCAGAAAGTAGCCTCAAGTTAATAACATCATTAGAGACTTCATTTTGCTTGAATCTATCATAAATCTCCAAAAAATGTGGTTCTATGATATATGGATCTTCATGTGGTAATCCTTTAAATAGATAATGATTGGCTTAATCCCAAAATTGTTGGCATTCATAGTTGGTCCCCTAACACCGGACTAAGGTTCATTTAGTAATGTACACTATAGTCCCTGATAGCCCACTTATTCTTATTATTATTCACCATTAGTGTTTGCCTTCGATTATGCTCTTTTAATCTTTGTCTTTTTTTAGGGCTCTAAGAGTTCTTTCAATTTATAGATCAAGAGATTTAAGTTCTTATTTTACTAGGTTTAAACTTCTAGTCCTTTGTATAGAAGATGAAGAATTATACTTGACACCAAGCAGAAGAAAAGAAAATTTCCAAATTGAGAATTGAATCAAAGATTTCAATATTAAAGCACTGTTTTTCCTTGACTATCACTAATTTATTATTCATGAAGTGGAGATTCACAATTCCCAAAAAGTCTCCCCTTGACATGTATTCAATTTACTCGTGCACCAAGTATAAGAATCATAAAAGTCATAATAGTGTAATAATTCCCACAGAGAAAAGCGTGAATAAGTATTGAAACATGATGATTATAGGTTTATCTAAAAAGTAATTAAATAATATTAGGACTAACAACTAACAATCAAATAAAGATTAAGAAAAGTAATTAAATACAACTAACAATGAAATGAAGATAAATAAACCTAAATAAACTATAACAAAAGGCAAAAACAATTATGATGAAAAATCTTATATTAATCAACCTAGGACATTTGATCTCACTAATGGAATCTTAGAAAGCTTTATTCTCCTAGTGTTTAAATCCTCTCTTTACCATTTTTCACTATGAACTAAAAATATAATCACTCATTTAGATCTATTAATCCTTAAGGATTACAATAGGTTAAGTGGATATCATTACTTGTCAATTAACCTAAGAGGATTGATTTTAAGTCTATTTTAATTTATAATCTCTCAATTTATAAATAAAACACAAATCATGCAATTGGTGGCCAAGTAGTCATAATCATTAAGTTCAAAATCATTGACTTGCAAAAGAAATAAAGATCCAACATTGTCACTAAAATCATAAATCATTTAATCTATTTCATGGCTATGTCAAGGCCCTAGATAAAAGATTTAGCCTAACATACTAACAAAATAAGTCAAATCCATATGTTTAAACATCATCTTAAATAAAGAAATAAGAAGAAAGAAATGGAAATCTTAAACTCACTTAATAGTTGACAGGATCTCCTCCTTCTCTTTTCTTCTCAAGTGATCTCTTAAACTTTAGAAAAGAACTTGAATTGAATCTATTTTCACATATTTTCTTCTCTCAAAATGCCTTTCTTGACTATCTAAAAGTCCCTTATTCACTCTTATAAAAATAACTATAAGTGACTCCAAACACCTATTTCCTTAGATTTAGCTTAAGGGTCATATTGATCTACCCTTTGTAAAAACATCTCTAGCACTTTAAAGTGCCATTTATGTGTTTTTGACTTTACCATCATGTAATCAATATAAACTTCTACTTCTTTATCTATCAGAACATGGAGTAGTGTTTTTGCCATCTAATAATACATTATCCTAACATTCTTTAGTCCAAATAGCATCACTCAATTGCAATAAGTTCTTTATTTATATAATAAAAAGTTATCTTAACTTTATTTGTGATGGCTATGAGAAATTGATTATACCCTAAAAAGCCATCCATGAATGAGTACATGATATTAATAGCATTGTTTACTAACACATTGATGTGAGATAGTAGGAAGTCATCCTAATGGCAGGCTTTATTTAAGTCCTTATTATCAACACACACTCTTACACATCTGTCTTTGTTGGACACCTATACTATATTGGCTAACCATTATGCGCAGTCCACCACCTTTGAAAATTTAGCTCTCAACCACTTGGTTAACTCTTTCTTGATTAACTATGCCCATTTTAACAGTATCCATATAAGTTTCTATTTTATTAGCATCATATGTTGATAAGTGGGAATCCTATTCTTAGTGATTCATTGATTAATCTTGGGCATATCCTCGTAGGTCCATTTGAAGACTCATTGGTATTTTCTTCATAACTTCTCAAACTTTTTCCTCTTTTTGTATGTGATGTCTATTATAATTGATAAAAACTTTAGAATTTTCCTATGTGTTAAGATTAAAAGGAGTGATATGCATAAAATGAATATTAAATATCCTCATGAAATGATATATGTCATGCATTATACCATTAAGAAAGACATCACACAAGTAGGCATGATCATCCTGAAACAGACTAAAGACTAGAGACATTTTCATGTTCATTAGTTAGGAATGGTTCTACAGCTATGACTTGGGTTTAGGCCTTTCCTTTTATGTTGGACCACTCTTAACCTTTTTCCTATTATCCCATCAAAATAATATTTTCCTTCTTCTTAGTCTGATTAGGAAGAACCTCTATATTACTAGTTTATTACTTGATACTCTCCTTGGTTGCCTCACTAATACTAGCCACTTTTTTAATAACCTTTTCAAACTTTTGCTTCATTACATCACTGCCTAATTCAATTTACAAGAAGCTCTCTCATAAAGCCATCCTTTTTAGATTGTCCTCCTCTTTCTTTCTCTTATGGCCTTCCTTTTCTGCCATATCTTCCTTCTGCCAAACTCCCTACCAAGCTATTCCACACATATCTTCCTTCTGCCAAACTCCCTGGCTCATTCACTCCGTACTTTTAGTAGTAAAGTAGCTCTTCTACAAATAATCTATTCATCTCTTCTTCAAGATTCCCCTTCTCTTCTTAAGGCCATTCATCCTATATACCTTGCATAATCTGAATAGAGTCTCTTTCTTCTTCTTCCTTCAAACTTAAGACTAAGGCATCCTTTTCTTGTTCCTCTCTCCTCTGACTCTTTTTTTTAGGCATCTTAAAGTATTCCCTAACTCTGGCCCTTCTCTCGTTAATATACACTTTCTAGAGAATATGTTTTTTAAGTTATCAAAATAGTCCTCCTATAACTAGACTTTTTCTTTTTCGTCCTTCATTGTTTCCCTTTCTTTCATAAGATACTATGATAGGAGACCCCTATGATCTTTAACCTTGTACTTATCTCTACTTTTTCAACATTATAACTCTATTTTGATTGAATGAGTGGGAATATCCAGAAATTAAAAAACACCTATGGTATTCTTTTATAAGCCCCTACCCTGGAATAAAATTCATTTTTGCATATGATGCTCTCCACTTAGGGTCTATCCATTCATTAGTAATCCTAGCAACCTAAAACCCTTTTAAGTGCAATATTGTGATGCTAAATGTTAACACCACTTCACTTAGCTCTGCATGAATAGTTACCACTTCTCCTTTATTTGAGATCTTCACATTCTAATATATATTATAGGGCATTTTTCCTAGGAGGTGATACTAAGGTCTCCTTAATAATAAAGAAATGGTAATTGAAATGCCCAAAACTATGAATTATACCATAAATTTTATGACTCTAGTCTTTACCTGGTTTTTGAAGGTTTTAATAGTTGGCCTCTTACTATCATCATAGCTTGAATAATGTTTTTTGAAGTGTCCAATTCTACAATAGTCATTCCAAACATAACCAATAACTTAAACTAGCATATTTTAATCCCTAACCCATCATTAACCATATAGTATGTACTTTTGCTTCACTTCAACCTTGATAAATAGTGCATTATTGTGATTCTACCAGTTGAGAGGCAAATGTTCATTTATAAAGACTACCTTTTCCCATATCCAATTTTCTTATAAAAGTAACTACCTTTATAAGAGATGCCTTTCTAAAAATGGTAAGATTGGATAAGGTCTCAATCATAGCTTTCATGCATTCCTTAAAGGCGATCAACAACTCTCACATAGCAATTTGAGTAGATGTCTTCTTTAACTACTTCAAGATACTACTTTCCTCTTCCTTCTACTTTACTAAGGGTTGTTTTGGTTCCTTCTCCACTTGAGGCTTTTTTTTGCTTCTCTATCTAATAGTGTCAACCACTTCGAGTGATATGATTCACTTATGCTTTTACCTTTTTCTCATTGTTGTCCTCCCACACATTAATCTTTTTCTTAAGATTCTCTCTCTCTTCATTCGAGCTTCCCAAGGATTAATAGTAGAACAACCATAATAGCATTAGTAGGTAATACGTCTTCAAAGGCCTCTATTATAACTTCCTTAGCACTCCTTAATGCCACCATAAAGGTCTTGTGAGTAAGAGGCAATACATTTTGATAATTGGGAAAGGGTTTTCTCTAATACTTGATTATCTTGGGAAAGGGTTTTCTATGGATACCTATAAAGGATATTTTTTTTTTATAATAACATCTAAATCCGATGATCAATACTCCAAGCTCGAGGTAGGGTGCCACCAAAGTGAACCCCCCCTCTCTGCCTTCCAACATTTTTGCCATTTTATTTGTCTTGGTAAAGTTTTACTTCCTTCTTATCAAATTAATGGAATTGCATGAATCATTATGGGGTTCGTGCATGTATTACAAAACCCAGCAGTAGTATTTAAGCCATTTGATAATTTAACTAATTTTATTTAGCATTGTTTTATGTACAAGTGTTATATATGAACATGAAATGTTTGAAAATTATTTTTAAAATTTAATAATGAACATATTATTTTATGGGCAATTTCATTAATTTGTATGAAACATAGAAGTAATACATTAATTACATTAATGCATTTATAGGGTTTAATTCGATTAAACAATTTTGACAGTATTAATTTGATTAACACATGTACTTTTTGTTGTGACCTATTATTAATTCAATTAATATTATAATTTGGCAAGAATTTGGTAATCTATTTTTCATTAATATGATGGATTGTTTGTGTTAAACAATTATAATCTATTTTGAACAAATTAATAAATATTATAGGGTCTATTTAATCATTTAGTAAGAATAATCTATTTGAATATATTAATAAATTTTCATAGATCAATTTAAGTGTTAAACTGTGATTAATGGTTTAAGTGTTAAATAGTGGCCCTTAGACATTGCCAAGGACGTTGCCCTTAAGACCCCACGAGGCATACTACTCCTTGACTCCAAATTAAATCATCTCTTAAATTGTAGATTGATTTAATAAAATCCATTTTTAGCAAAATTCAAGATGTTATGTCTATATGTTTAGACTAATGTGATTGGCGGTTTATTTTAATTATTTTATTTTAAGGGTTATCATTTTGTTAAATATGACATGCGTATCATTTTATTTTGTTATAATTATTTATTTTATTAGTAGTAATAAAATAGAATATATTTCAATCGAATAAGTTGCAATTTGTAATAGAGATCCTCATAGCATAAGCTGGTGACTTCAAGGCATAAGATGGAGATCCTCATGGCATAAGGTAGTGATCTTGAAGGCATAAGATGGAGACTGTTAACGGTAATCTCGACAAATCAATAGAGATGATGATTTACCTATAATTGACTATTGATATTCATATTGGCTTATGAAGATCGATTTAGACTAAAGGCCATGATATGACACATTAATTTTTATTATTATAATGTATGAATATATGTGACACAATGCATGTAATATATGAGATGCAACATAATAATACATAATAGAATAATCACAAGTAAAATCTTTCAATAAAATTAAAGCATGAGCATGCCTACCATAATTCAATATTTGTTAAGACCAATTGCTCAATATATGTTTTGTCTAAGCAAGGTGTATCATGCCATCTTTGTAAGACAAGATGGATAATGGTAATATCTATAAGTTTGAATTTGTTACACTTAACAAGGTTATCAAAATAATTTTGAACCTAGGGCATTATATGGGATAAGTTGGGACATGTGATGTCAATATCCCATAATTATCTACAACTTACATAAGTTGTAATTGGTAAAGTGTTACCTACCTAAACAACCAAAATTTAAGTGACAAGCCAAAACTTGCTTAAAATTAGGTGAAATATGGATCTTGACCCACTAAGAAACCTCAATTGTTGAAAATTCGAAATTAAGGGTTAATAATTTGATAAAATTTAATGGGAGTTAATAATTCCTTATTAAAATATTTAATAAAATGCTAAAAGTACTTTGTATGTTTGTTATATATAATGGCATCAAACAACACCTTTAACTTATCACTATGAACAATCCTTGAGAAGGAAAAATTGAATGAGACTAACTTCCTTGATTGGTAGAGAAACTTAAGAATGTTCTTAAGCAAGAGAGGAAGGAATATGTCCTAGATCAACCTATCCCAGAAGAACCTACTGCTAATGCTCCTGGAGCCTAAATGGATGCTCACACTAAGCATTTCAATGACTTTATAGATGTCACTTGCCACATGCTAGCTAACGTGGAATCAAAGCTTCAAAAACAACTAATAAAAATGGAGGTGTGTAATATGATAGGTCATCTCAGGGAAATGTACTAAAAGAAAACTCAAATTGAAAGGTTTGATACCATTAAGGCTCTACTATTGTGCCAGTTGATAGCTAATAGCTCAGTCACTCCTCATGTTCTAAAGATAAAGGATCTTTTTTAATATTTGTAGAAACTTGGTCTTGTCATTAGCTAAGAGTTAGCTACTGACATCATTCTTTAGTCCTTGCCTGATGCATATGATTTATGATGAACTATAATGTGCATAATATAGAAAATTTTGTTTTTGAGTTGCCTGGGATGCTTAAGATTACTAAAAAGAACATCAAGAATAACACCAAAAATGTTCTAATGGTCAAAAAATGAAAGCGTATGAAAAAGAAAGGAAAGGCAAAGGGTAATAAAAAAAAGCTCTAAAGCATTTAAGAAAGCCCAAGCCTAATCCTAACACTAAGCATAAACCTCCAAAGGAGGGAGTATGATCTTTCTACAATGAGTCGAACCATTAGAAAAGAAATTGGAAGCTTTATTTGGATGATATGAAAAGGAAAAAGGATATTTAGGTTACTGCTCTAGGTATTCATATTATAAAAGTTCAATTTATCTACTTGTGTTTCCACTTCATGGATATTAGAACACTTCATGGATATTAGATACTAGATGTAGGTCACACATTTATAAAAACATGCAAGGTCTAAAAAGGAGTAGAACTTTGGCCAAAAGAGAGGTGAACTTATGAGTTGCAAATGGAGTAAGAGTTGTTGCTTTAGCCATAAGAACTTTTGAGTTAGCTTTGTCTAATGAACTTGTTTTAACTTTAAATAATTGTTATTATGTATCTGCCTTGGGCAAGAGTATTATTTTTATTTCTTGTTTGGATATAGAAGGTTTGAATTTATTATAATACAATCTATACTGTTTGCCACCTATAAGTTTAAGATACCAACCAATAATACAATCTGAACTGCTTTGAGCAAGAATATTATTTTTATTTCTTGTTTGGACATAGAAGGTTAGAATTTATTATAATACAATCTAAACTGTTTGCCACTTATAAGTTTAAGATACCAACCAATAATACAATTTCTTTTCTAAACGGCAACTAACGCATGCAATGATGTGAATGCTAGCTTTTTTTTTTTTTTTTTTTGATTTATTATGAACTCACATGAATTAAATAATGATAAAAAAGAACGTAATGACAAATTTAGCCTTAATTAAAAATATAGTATCTGACTTAAAAAAAAAAATAAAAAAAGCTACATTAATGTAGTAAATTTGACTCAATTCAAAAATTTAATCCAAATTTATCTGAAAATAATCTAATTAGATCCTATCAAAAGAAACTCAAAACTATCTAAACTAAAATTGACCAAATATAAATCTAACTTGATTTATGAGTTAATTCAATTGATTTAATTTAAATTATTTTAAAATAATTTAAATTTATTTAAAAATCCTATAGTATTTTTATTTTGAAAAGTTAAAATTAAAAAATAATCTAACTTGATTCAAATTTTAAAAATAATGTAGATTTTTTTATATCTTAATTTGATGACTTAACCTACAACTTAAAATAATTTAATTTAAATCTATTAAAATATATAATTCAAAATTAATTCAATCTAAAATAATTTGACCCTGGATACCAACCAACAAGACATTCCATCCATAGCTAATGCATGCATGACGCAAATGCTAGTTTTTTTTTTTTTTTTTTCCTTTATTGACTCGTTAAGATCTCCCATGAATTAAATACTGATTTAAAAGGATGTAATGGCAGATTTAGCCTTGTTGATAATACAATATCTAACCCAAAAAGAGGGTCATCCCGAGGTACTTTTTTTTTTGTCATATTAGTGCTTAGAAGAATAAAAATGTCAAATCTTGGACATTTGGTTATGGGTGACATTGGCAAGTTCACACGTTGGGTGTCGTAAAAATTGTTGAACTGTATTTTGTTTGGATGCTGGGAAAATAATGTAATGAAACTTGGGTTTGACGTGTTTATTGCAGACTTTTATCATGTAACGCAGATATCATAAACGTGATGATGGCACCTTTGAAAATTCATAATTCGGTGGAGAAATTTTAAAGCAGCCTATCAAAATAAAAACTATTTTATATGCATTGCTTTTGCTTAGTGTGATAAAAGAATGAATTGGTTTATAAACTATTTTAAAAAGTCCAATCAACATAAAATCAACTATATAATCTAATTAAGATCACTTTTATCTTTAATTTTTTAAAAGAAAATTTTCGTCACGGTTATATAAACTCGGTTGAGTCAATGCGGTCACCCTACTTGGACTGCAAGTTGGATAGAGTTATGAAAATAAATTGTGGGTGTGCATTTAATATTTTCCATGACCTGTAATTATAGATTTTGTGGTTTGTTTGGAGAATCTGGTAAATTTTTGAATATTTAAGAAGACGTAAATTTATGAAGCTTTTTGTGAAGCTAGTATCTCTAGAGGCCATGAATTTTTAAATATTTAAGAGGGAGAAAGAGAGTAGGATTAGATTTTTAATAAAAATATTTAAGATAATTTTTATCAATAAAAAAGAGAAAAATAATTTTTATTTTTTTCTTAATGCATGTTCACCATCTCCAATTTATATTCAAATAAGTCAAAAATAAATGTTGTGTTTCAATTAGATCAAATAATTGATGTTGTTCTTAATTGAATATTTTAAAATATTTCAGGGATCAAATTAATCTTTATGTCTTTGCAAAAATGCATGGCCAATTCTTGTGAAAGAATCTAGTAGTAATAAAAATATGGATTTAATCAAGATGTTGGATAACTGTGTTCATCTCTTGTTATTTTAAATATGAATTTATTAAAGATTGTAAAAAATAATAATTTGCCATAAAGTCATTTAATTTAACATAAATAAATCTATTGAAATTGATTCAAAGGAAAATATATTTAACAAAATTCAGAAAATCCTGTTGTTTAATAAAAATGCATTGGAGATTTAAAAGTATAAATGATGTGTAGATCATCATGAGGAATAGATATATAAAAGAATTAAGGCATTGAAAACATTTGAAGGATATTATTGACTTTTTATACAGTGAGATAAATATAAATAATCAATTATTAAATTATTAGTTTAGTATAGACATTAAAACAATTTTAAATGTGGTAATATGGCAATAGCCATTGAGCAATTAGGTTTGCTTCTAAAATGCAAATTCACTCAAAAGTATGTAAAAAGCCTTTACAATAATACATTTTTTCTTATCGAATATATATGCATCATGCGACTGAGATCTTGATATAAAGGTATGTAATAATGTCTAGATAAATTCGACTATTTCAATCTCTTTTCCCTTTACTTTTTCCTTTTCAGATATTTTTCTAAATAGCATGAATAAAAAGTACTCGTCACAATGTTTTGATTGATTTCTTTTGCTTTCTCAGTTTGTGTTGAGTTTGAAAACTATAAGTTCTGTGATTATCATGTTTTCTTTTTTAGTATATTCAACAATCCAAATATTGTGCCATTATATTGAATATATTTTAAATAATTTGTAAATATTAATAAAATTAAAATATTTATTATAAAATATGTGATTAAATAAATATTTATTTTTTAAAATAAATAATATGTGAAAAATTATTTTTTATTTCTTATTGCTTATTTTTATAATTTATTTACACTCATTTGAATTTGGTAATTCTATATGATAAACTAATAGATATTCTATTCACTTATGTGTCGAATAATTAATTTATAAATTTATAAATTTTTGTTCCATATAAATTTTTAATTTAATAATTAATAAATTTTTATTTTAAATAAATTTTAAAATAATTTAATTATATATTAATTAATTAATTATCTTTAAATTAGTTGTGAAGTTGTGCAATGCACATGCAAACAAATAATCGTACAAAAAGACCTTTCTTTCTTTCTTGTCTTTAAATTTTTTTTAAAAAAAATGGAAAGACAAAAAGGCCTAGCAGGTCCATGATATGTTGATATAACCCATTTGCCATTGCCTAATTCACATGGACAAAAATGTTTGGGAGAAGGACAAAAATACCCAAAAATGAAATTCTAATATTAAATTTATCTTCGGCATTTACAATTTTTTAAAAATAGATTTGCAGCTAATTATCACAAAAATAAGTTCTAATCTCCCTCTGTAATAAACTCCGTTCATTAAAATCTCTTCATAACTGAAATGAAAAAAATGGAGAAAAAAACTTCTTACCTTTACTATCTCAATTTAATATCATTCTCTAAATGATCTGCAATGGAAAAGGAAACAAATCATACTTTCATTAGCAAAAATTTTTGTGCATCTTCATTATCAGCTCCTTAATATATCAAACCACAAAACATATTTGAAACTTATACTTCCAGTTTCATCTTTTTCTTGTTTTTTCATCCATTCAAAAATCTTTTTCGGGATACATTTGAAAGCTATTGATCAATCAAAATCAATAAAATAGGTATTCTTTCTTGCATAAAATTGCAGATTTGTAAAATCTATTTTAGAAAAAGAAAGTTCTTAATTATATATGTTTTCCACTTTAAAAAGAAATTTAATATGATTTTGAATGTTTGTTTTACTATTTAGAATAAAAAAAATCATGAGTTTTGATATATTATCAATGAAAATAGTTAAAAATGAATATGTTTGAACTCAAAACTTGTCATAAAAAAGAGAGAAAATTGAGTTACTGAACGTTGAAGACGATGTTTGCGTTTAGTTTTTCTTACATAGTAAAATGATTACAAATAATTTATTTATTGTTTATTTTTTATTTATTAGTCATCTATACTTTTTTTTTTGTTTACTTTGAAGACGATATTTGTATTTACTTTTCCTTACACAGTAAAATATTTACAAATAGTTTATTACATATTTATTTTAATTTATTACTAGGTTAGAACTAGTTTATTATTAATTTAAAATTGTTAAAAATCAAATACATAAAATAGTTGGCAGGACAATAATTATTTTATGTTTATTTTTCATTGATGCAACCATCGATAAACAAAAAGAAACATTTAAAGATAATATTTGCGTTTAATTCTCCTTACACAACAAATATTTACAAATGATTTATTACTAATTTATTTTGATTTATTACTTGGTTACGAATGGTTTATTATTGATTTAAAATTGTTAAAAATTAAATACACAAAATAGTTTGCCGTAAAATATTTATTTTTTTTGTTGATACAACCATTGATAAACAAAAAGAAATAAGAAGAACAATTAGAATGCAAACATCATTTTTAACCTCTAACAAATATGATTTTCTTTCTCTTTATGATTGGTTTTTATCTCAATAATATTTATTTGTTAACTATTTTCATCTAAAATGCGTAAAAACTCATGATTTTTTATTATAAGCAATAAAAATAACTATTAGATCTTAAAAAATAAATCTCACATGCATCTTGTCTTCAACTTCTTTTTCTTCATCTTCTTCACTTTTTTAGAGAGAGAAAGTGAGTGAAAGAAATAAAAACAAAGACGAGAAACAAAAATACAGTTCAACGTGATAGTGTGATCAAACTGAAATGGAAATACACTGAGAATTTAGATATCGTGATAATAGGAGAATAAAAAATGGTGCAACAAAGAACATGATCCAACATAGTCAAATAGTGCAATGTGTAAAAATGTAAAAAAAAAAAAAAAATCAAAGATGACATAAAAAAGTAAATATCAGTGTACTATGATGTTTTTTTTATAAAACATGAGATATATATGTCTTTAGCAAATAAAAAAGGGTGCACAATGTCAATTTCTCAAAATTCTTTAATTTGTTGTCTTAGGTAAATGTTTCTTTATTAGTTGACATTGTATGCTCAAGTTGTTGGCTCAAGACAGCCCAAATAATTTAGGTTGGTGATTGGAGGAACGGATGAGAATTTCACGACAAATTATATCATCCATCATGGATCATGTAGCATCATGGTTTGGATGTACAAAATGCACATATTTTTTATTGTCATTTATTTGTCATACGTGTAATATATGTTCATTATTTTGTAAGTAAATATTCATTAATTATCGATATAATGTTAATCAAATTTAATACTTTATGTTCATTATTTTATTGAACAATCAGATATAGTCTTTTATGTTCATCATTTTATTAAATAATATTTTGTTGATATTCATTTCATTTTTTATCTAATATGGTACATATAACCATATTTTATTAATTTTTATGTTTATCAACTGTAGCGTTTATTAATTAAATAATTAAATACTCATCATCTATTTAAATAATATTAAAATACATATTCATTACTTAGTACGTAAATATTCATTATTTGCAAACACAATGTTCATCAACAACGATCTTTTGTGTTAATCATGTTATCATATTTTATTAATATTAATATTCATTAGTTAGTGATGAAGTATTCAACATTTCTTTCAATAATGTTTATCATTTATAATTTTGATGTTCATTACTTTTTCTTGTGATATTATACATGAGTCAAGTTGTCAATGAAAAACATATAACCTTTTTTTTTCATTAAACTTGATGTTTATTGTTTAGTACTTAATATCTTTAATTTTTTTATTCTGATTCATTCTAGTGTAAAATTTCTTCGATTATTTCTTTCATGCTACAACATTTTCTTGTAAATTTTCTTCATTTTGTTCAAAGTAGTGTTATTCGTTATGAAAGCTTTCACACAAATTAGCACGACTGGTGTAAGCTAACATTAGGGCTCATTAAAATAGACAAACTAATATAATATTCATCTTCAATGATATTCCCATCTAAAGCATTCTTTCTCCATAAACTATTTCCATCTCTAACTTAACAACATTTTCATGAGTTATAAAACAAAAAATGAATCAAATTTACAGTGATGAGAAACCAAAATACATAGAAAAAATTAGATTTGATTGTCCCGTAACCTTTAGATGCTTTGAATCGACAATAAATTTCTAAGAACATAGCAAAGAGAGTTCATAGATCTGGAAAATATAATAATTAAAAAAGATATTTTGGTTGAGCATAGCTTAAAGCTTTAACGTTAAAAACCAAAACACAAAGGGAAAATTGGATTTGATTGTCTCGTAACCTTTAGATACCTTGAACCCACAATAAATTTCTCAGAACATTGCTAAAGGAGTTCATAGACTTGGAAATGTAATTAAAAAAAAAAAAGGTTATTTTGATTGAGCATAGGTTAAAGCTTTCACCCTCAAACAAATTACTTGAAGGTGAAAGCTTTAAACTATGGTCAACCAAAATACCTTATTTTTTTATTACATTTTCTAGATTTATGAACTCTCCTTGCTATGTTCAAAGAAATTTATTGTGGGTTCAAAGTATCTAAAGGTTATGGGACAGTCAAATCCAATTTTTCCTCTACATTTTGGTTCATTGTCATTGTAAATTTGATTTATTTTTTGTCTTATAACTCATGAAAATGTTGTTAATTTGGAGATGAAAATAGTTTATGGAGAAAGAATGCCTTAGTTGGGAATATCATTGAAGATGAATATAATATTAGTTTGTCTATTTTAATGGGCCCTATTGTTAGCTTACATTTGTCATGCTAATTTGTGTAAAAGCTTTCGTAACGAATAACACTACTCTTTTGTTCATGTTCATTAATTATTATTGAAATGTCCATTATATGTTTTTCATGCAATATTATACGTGAGTTAATTTGTGCATGAAAAACATGTAACTTTCTTTTTCCTAAAGATTGAATTTCATTACTTAGTGCTTGACATCTTTGATTTTTTCTTCAATTTTGATTCATTTTGGTGCAAAATTTCTCTAATTATTTCTTCTCTGCTACAACATTTTGTAATTGTTATTTATTTTGCTGTAAATTTTCTTCATTTTGTTCATATTTATTGATTAGTATTGAAATATTTATTATTTGTATGCAAACTATTCATCATTTCTAATTTTCATATTCATTACTTTTCGTGTAATATTGTACATGAGTTAATTTGTCCATTAAAAATATATAACATTCTTTCATAAAGTTTGATGTTCATTACTTAGTATTTAGATATTTATTATTATAAGCACAATAATTTATTCATTAAAAACATATAATCTTCTTTCATTAATTTTTTTGTTCATTGATGAGTATTTAAATATTAATTATCTGCTTGCACAATATTCATCTTATATTGTTTCTTGTTCAGTAATTATTACATAAATATTCATCCGTTATAATATTTATGTTGATCATATTTAATTTATTAAAACAATCAAAGTAATATATTCATAATTGAATTAAATATAATTTATAAAATTTAAATTTGATTCAATTCAATTATAATTATATATTTTAAATTAATTTAATATAAAATTTTATAATTTATTTATTTTAAAATTTTAATTTATTTAATTTTTATATAAAAAAAAAACTTTTAACATTAAAATAAATCAAATTAAAAGTTTGAAGGATAATAGAAGGCATGGAAAAAGTAGGGGTCATGGAAAAAGAAAAAAAGATAAATTTATGGTACTCATTTACAATTATCAATTGTTGATATTGACCAATAAACCAATAATAGTTAACTAAAAAAATTCAGATCTCAACTTATAAAATCAATCAAATCATTTAAAATGAAACAAAGAACCGAAACTTCATACGATTTTAATAAATCTAAACTTCTAACAATTAGTGAATTTTTTTGAAATAAGTTGCATGGCAAGAATTTGTTAATTTTTTTTAGGAAAAGAATGTTGAATTTAAAATTCAGAAAAGTCAATTTAATCTAAAAAATAAGTTAAAGCAAAAAAAATATTTATTTTAATATATATATATATATATATATATATATATATATATATAATTCATTTTGTAAGAATTATCTTTCAATTTTTGTTTATAAATATATGATTAATGAATATTTGATATATTGGATTTATTTTATTAAAATTCACTAAATTTTAGAATCTTTGATTTGTAAAGGTTTTGTAACATTATGCAAACTGAGTTATACATTTGGATTTTTTTTTTCCCTAAATAACCTAAACTATGAATGTGTTAGATAATTTTCTTATAGGTTCATCATACTTTTCATGAATTTACCATAAAATTCTTCAAAATAATTTTAACGATTTAATTTTTTTTTCTTTATTCAAATTGGAAAACTAGCAACTAAGAATGTTTAAAGAAAAATTTGGTTGACAAGGAAATGCAAATATAATTTATTGAAAAAATAGCATTTTTAATCCATTACGTAATCATTTTGAGGCATAAATTTGGATAGGACTCATTACTTGGTTGTGGGAGATCAATTTGGATTCATATTCTCTTTCGGGAGAATTATATTTTGGTATGTTTATATGATCAAAATGATGAATGTATGGAAGTAAGGCTTATGCTATGAAGGAAACTAAAAAAATAGTTAGTTATCTCATATTGAAAAATGACCAAGTTATTAAAGAGTATATATTGAAATGCTATTCAATGGTAAGAAAATAGCCTATAAAAGACTTTCTTTTATGGGGCTAATGATCTCAATTATCCTAAACTTTGCTCATTTCTTTCAATTCTATCCTAACTTTTAAAATATATCCATTTGCTCCTTCATAAATGCTTTTAGCTTTAAATCTATCCAAGCCTCATTTGGAGTGTGTCATGGATGACATGGCTTCTATCCAAGCCTTATTTGGAGTGGATCATGGATGATGTGGCTTGCATATGTAGCTTAACTGACGTGGCTTGCATATGGAGCTTAACCCCTGTTGTGGTAGAATGACATTCCATCAATTCTGTAGGTTTGATTTCTTATTTATCTTGAATTTTAGTTATTTTTTTCAAATATATCCTGACTATCAATAAATGTTAATTTGAATATACTAATTTAAACCCATGAAATAATAAAATTTATAAAAGTTTATAATTTAACAAACTACTAAATATTATAATAAAAATATAATAAATGAAACTTATGTCATATAATTGATTGTTAAAGAACATATATCTACATAACAATTATTTTAGTTTTTATTTAAGCTTTAATTTGAAAAACGAAGAAAAATAAAGAGGTGAGACAATAGGAGCATGTTAAAAATGAATTTTTGAGCCTTATTACCCATTTTCCTTTCATTTTTAAATTTTAAATTAGAAAATTTTTCTTAAGATTGTTTTGGAAAGAATTTTTAGAGTTTATGAATGCATAACTCTTTTATTAAATTTTTTAAAAAATAATTATTATATAGGTTAATGTTTTGCTTTTCTTTTTCCCTAATAGACCAAAAGAAAGAGAAAGGAAGGAGGAATGGCAAGAGAAAGTCGTGACATTTATCCTATTTTGGGAGCTTTGTGCTCCTGATATGCAAATTTAAATAGTAGTTATGTGCTTCTAACAAGGATTGACATGGAGGGTACTTGAAAACTCTCATAGCCATTACAAATTTAAGGCAAAATCTTTGTGCTCCTAATAAGGATTTTGAAATATAAATATGTATATTTTTTTTTAATATTTGTATAGCCATAAGAGCTAGGGTTTCAATTTTTTGCATATATTTTATTCTTACTACAAATTGAAGAAAATAATAAAGAACTTGTGCTCATGAAAGTAAAAAACAAAAAAAATGATTTTTTTTATTGTAGATTTTTTGTGCATGGAAAAAAATATTGAGAAATTGAAATACATTCATATTAGAGCAAATTGACATATGTTAAAGGTTAGGCTAAATATGGAAAAAAAAAAAAAACTAAAGTTCAAGATGAATTAGATATGGGGTTAAGGAAGTTGATGAAGCGTCATTCCACCTCAACAATGGTTAGGCCACATATGCATGCCATGTCATCCATGGAAAAGCTAAATGAGGCATAGATGAATTTAAAACTAAAAGCATTTATAATAAATCAAATTGATACATTGTGAAATTCATGTAGAATTGAAAAAAATTAGTAAAATTCAAGATAATTAAGATCATTAGGCATTATTTTATATGCATAAAAAATACAAATCCTTAATTGGAACTCAAAGCTTAATGTGTGAGCACATGAATTCTAAAACAACGACTATTAAAATGTTAAAGCAAGAGCTAACTATTAATTCAAACACACATAACAACTAGGTAGCAAAAATTGCCTCCTCCTTCTTTCTTTATGATAGTGTCATCTGCATTGCCCTATTATATGCCAAGAGACAAACACTAAAAAAAACCTCCAATATTACTAGTGGTGAGGAGTAAATCCCTCCCCCTTCCTATAATAAAAATTTTCTCTAATATTACTTATGGTGAGGTATAAACTTCTCTTCCTTCCTCTAGCAAAAATTTCCTCCTCCTTACTTCTTTGTGATAGTACTCTGCCTTGCTCTATTGTATCTTAGGAGATAGATGCTAAATAAACCTTCAATATTACTAATGGTGAGGGATAAATCCCTCATCCTCCCTTCTTTATGATAGAGTCCTCTACCTTGCTCTATTATATCCCAAGAGATAAACGTAGGAAAAACCTTCAACATTACTAGTGGAAAGTGATAAATCTATTTTAAAAAAATCCTGTGACACACAAGCTTCAAACCTTCTTCATCTTCTATTTTTCTCTACTACTTCTTATTGTTTATATTGTAGTCACTTTTATTTAGATATACTATTCACCTTTCTAATTTTATGTCTTGATATCTACTATTTTTTGTTCATATTATAATTGGTTTATTTAAAATATCATGTTCACTTTCAAGTTTGTTATCTTTTATATTTACTATTATAAGAATAATGTTAAAATAAATTATGGCTTAGATAAGTTTTGAAATTACATATACTTTATGTGTGTGTGTGTGTGTTAAATAATAAAGGATTTAAATTTTAATAAAATAAAAAATTAACTAATCAATCTTATGAGCTTCTTATTAGAAATAAAAATTATTTTGGTGGCTCTAACTTCTATTTTTATTTGTTTTGGGAATTGAAAATATGATGGTTTGCACTAATATGTCTAATAATAAAAGGATTCAAGCATCCTCTTCTATGGCATAGGTGCCTCCCTTAACAGTGTCTATCTCTATTCTAGTTAATCATGGAGGAAAGCCTAAAAGATTTAATAGTTTGAACTTTAAGAGGTGGCAGCAAAAGGTGTTGTTTTACCTGATCATTTTGAACTTTACCTAGTTTATGACTAAGAATGTACCTTCTCTTAAAGAGATTATGCAAGATATTCAAGTTATAATTGTATATGACACTTGGCATCATTCTGACTTTGTGTAGGAACTATATCACGTACGAGCTGAATGACTCATTGTACAATGTGTATAATATTATCTATAAAGATTGCCAAGTGGTTGTGAGCATTCTTAGACCATAAGTATAAAGCAAAAAATGTTAGTGCGAATAAATTTATGATATGATGGTTCATTGATTATAAAATAGTGAATTCCAAAATCATTATGAGTCAAGCGTAAGAGCTTTAAATGATTCTCCATAAGATATTAAGGGGATGTTCCTATGTAAAAGCTTTTAAGAAACATTTATTATTAAGAACTACCCATTATATGGAAGAATTTCAAGGACTACATTAAGCACAAGTGAATGGGAATGGACATTAAGGATTGGTTGTTAAGCTTTGTATAAGAGAAAACAACAACGCTCAAAAGAAAGAGGCTTTATTCCTTCCAAAGTTGTGGCAAGCCTTGTCGAACGTGGATAAAGCTCTAACAAGAAAAATAAAAAGTTTGACAAAATGTCTAAGATGGGACTAAAAGGTGTTGTTTCCAAAAATAAATTCTAAGAAAAGTGCTACAATTTTGTAAAGGTAGGACATAAATTTGTAAATTACATATTGCTAAAGAAAAAGAAGAGCAATGGGACTAATCTTATAAAATCTTATAAAAGGCATCATATAAGATGTTTCTAATATTAGCTTTTGTGTTATGGTTTCTAAGGTGAACTTGGTTTGGTCTAATACAAGGGAATGGTATACTAACCTTATTTACTCAAACCAAGGGTTATTTTCCACCTTCACTCCTATTAAGAATAAGGAAAAGTTGTACATAAGCAACTCTGCTACTTTTGATATCTTTGGTATAGGCAAGGTGGTGCTAAATATGACATCTAAAAAAAAGCTAACTTTATATGATATTTATATATGCTAAATATTTTCAAGAACTTAGTGTCTAGTTCATTATTCAATAAGCATAGATATTATATAGTGCGTAAGTAAGATAAGTTCGTTATATCTAAGTGGAATGTATATTGAGAAGTGTTATATATTTGATGAGTTATTTAAGCTCAATGTAATGACAATTAAAAGAATGAATGAAATAACTTATTCTACTTGCTTGGTTCTCTCAATATTTGGCATCATAGATTAAGACATGTTAATTATGATACCTTGAGAAGGTTAATAAACTTGGATCATATACCTAATTTACATATTAGGCACAGTTAATAAGGTCATCTTTTCAAACAATTAAAAGAAACACTAAACCTCTTGATTTAACCCATAATGATGTTTGTAATTTAAAGCTCATACAAACAAGGGAGTGGCAATAAAAGTTTTATCATTTTTGTTGATTATACCATAAAATATTATTGTGTTTATCTGCTTAAAAGTAAAGATGAAGCTATGGAGAAATTTGAACTCTATAAGGAAGAAGATGAAAATCAACTTAATAAGAGGATTAAGGTGTTAAGAAGTAATCATACTGGTGATTATCAAAAATACTTAGTGAATTCTATGCACAACATGAAATTATACGTGAAGTCACTATACCTTATTCAACTTAAGCAAATAGTGTTGTTAAGAGAAAAATCATACCATGAAGGAAATGATTAATGCAATATTAATAAGCTTTAGGCTACCTTAGAATATATAAGGGGGAAGCCATTTTATTAACAATTACTTTTTAAATGAAAAATCTTACAATTTTTCAATATTTAAAATTTCTTCCCTTTCTCACTTTCAGTAAAAAATACCATAAAAACAATATGCCATTTAAAAGAGCAAAATCATTTTTCAAATTTTAGTAAAAGCAATGACTTAATGTTGAAAGATTCTCTACTTATGCTTAACTTTTATGACTCCTAAATGAAGTGATGAGCCATTTTAAAATTAGATTAAGAAAGCTAGTCATTTAGGATAAGACAAAGGACTATGCATTCTAAAAGAATCATTTAACTATGAAGAAAAATTAACAAGTAGTTTGGAAAACTTATCTAATGAATTATTACTCGAATTATCCATAGGATCCTTAACTTGAATCATTGGTTGTAGATTAACCACATATTAGAAATTGTTTGATTTTACAGTATAAAAATCCACACTAATTTTATAAAGAATGGTTGAAAATAATCTTGTGCATGGTGTAACTTTTTTGTGTTATTCTCATAAGTTTTATGTGAAAACTAATCATATATAGAACTTCCCTTATGGGAAGTTGATCCATTTAATGACTATGGATAGTTTTTATTTTATTGGTTAGGCTTTCTATCATGGGTAAACCCATTCTATAATTTTAACATTTGTCATTCGTACATAATAGGATGCACACTTTAATAAACTCAAGGAAACATTTTTTTCTTTACATAATGTAAAGAGCTCGTTACTATATAATTATTAAGCATATATAGCAGCTCAAATATTAAAATAGAGTAAGTATGCAATACCTCATACTCATTTAATGGGATTATGCACCTTTGATCACAAAATAATTATTAGAATAACCTCTTCTTGATTCATCATCAAAATGACATATATAAAAGTAATTATCTATGTGAGAAAGCCAATATGCACACAACATATACATATAAGTACTTAACATATATGCTAATATGTATGCTATATAGAACAAATGTTAAACTTGAGGGGCATTAAATGGAAAAATACTTATAATTACATGTACCAACACATATTTCATGTTTACTTTTAATTTTTTACAACTATATCTCATACAAACTCACATTTATTTTTATACATTTAGTCTTGACATAACACTTTGAACCATTCTTATAAATGTATTTAACTATCATCATTCATAAATAATAAGTTTGATGTATCTTTATTAATTTCCAAGTAATTCTTATATCTCTTAAGTTAAAAAAAAACTTCTTATAATACTATTGAAATCATCTTAAATTTTAGGTATCATTATAAATAACACTATACACATAATAAAAGCCCATAACTAAAGGAAGATTTTTATTCATATAAATCTCTTTTTCAATCATCTTCTTAATAATTGATCAAATAAAAATGCAATATATTAAGATATCTTAATATTCATAATCTCCAAGATCATCTACTAAAAAAACTATAATTTTTAGGGATATCTTTGATGACTTTATCATAGGGTTAATCTTGATGATGTCAAGATACAAACTAGATATTTGTCGTAGAACTAAATATAGCTATAAGGCTCCTAGTAGATTTAAAGTAACGAACTTATTCCTTTTATATGGAATCTTATGATACAACTCTAATATATGTTTGCCTTTGTTCCTTTTCCTTGATTTCGAAATGAATGAAGGACAACTAATATTTTCTACTTACAATTGCTAGCCATTAATATGTCATTATATATATGTATGTGTGTGTGTGTGTGTGTGTGTGTGTAATCCTTTGAGGAAGTCCATTATATCATTGTCCTAAAGACAACCCAAGACAAAAAATTGATCTTAATGACAAATATCCCCTTACTGAAATTTATAAATCATCATTCATAAATTTATCATTCCCATTTTCAATATCAACTCATAGCATTTGCATCTATTTTGTGTAATTTTAATTTTAAAGCTTCCTATGGCTAGAATTAGGCATAAAATAAATAATCTCATGATCAAAGATTCAAATATATATCGCTTAACTCAAAAACAATGTATGTCTTATAGTTACTTTTAACAATTGATTGATTCTCAATAAAGTTGAATCCTTCATAAAAATTTATTAGTTGTTAAACTTCATTTGATCTTATAGATTATATTTCATTTTATTACTATCATCTACTTTTTCTTAAGGTCTTTAAGATTCTCATTTGAATTAATTGACTTGTATGTATCTTATGAATTAATCAAATAAACTCTATCTCAAAACATATTAAAATAAAGACAAGTACAACCTTAAGATTAATTTATAGCAATTTGATGTCTTTTAATTAACAAATTCATCATTTCTCACATTGCTTCTACTTGAATCAGTTAATAATCATAGATTCACAATGTGTTACAATTAAGACTTGTGTGAACCTAATTCTTCATTTTAGTGCACTCTAACTCAAATAATGTGAAACTAATTATAGCTGAAATAATTTGATCTTGAGTACTATAAGGAGAAAAGTCTTGACTTATCTTACCCTTCAAGGAAAATATGTATTTAGAAATACAAACTTGCTAAGGTCCTACATGCCTATTCACTTATAAATTCATAAATACACATAATATTACAAGAATTATAAGTGAGTTTAAGAAATTTTAGAGTGTGTTGCATTTATAGACATATGTGATTTTTTTCTTTATCTACAATACTTGGAAGAGCCTTTTTTTTAGCAAATGATTCATTTTTAAGAATGCCAATTTGTTGAATTGCAAGTGTAGAAGCATTTTCTGAAATTGGAGATTCCATCTTGATTAATTCACTTGGCAGTGGAGTATTTAGGGCAAAAGGCATGTGAAGCTGATCATGAATATTTGGAAACCACGAAGATGGGGTGTGATTGTCAAACATTTTTTAGGCAAAAAAGTCTATAGTTGAGCCTTTTTTTTTTCAAAATGAAGCTAAAAAATCTTGTAAAACCTCTAAGTCATCCATTGTCTAGTGGCAAAGTTTTCTAATCAATGTAAGACTCCTTTATAGTCAGATGCCAACACAATTTTTCAATCAAAACTTGAGCAACTCGATTAAAGATGATGGCATTTAGTGTTCCACTTTCATCCACTAAAACACAATATAACTTGTACCTAAATATGCAAACATAAATTTAAAAAATATTCAATTGTTGAATATGCAATTGTAAAGTTAAAAAATATTAAAGTGCTTATAGCCTGAAAATAATTTTTATTTGACCCTTTCCCCCACATTATCATTATAACCATAGTCATCTATTTCTCTACCATCCAATTTCATTTTGTAGTATCAAAGGGCACTTGGTTGAAAAGCCAGTAGAGCAAAGCTACCGTGCGTTGGATTATGACTAAACTCTTATAAGTCAGATTGTGGGCCAGAAGCGATGTGCGCATTCGCCGCTCGCTTGCTGATTCGTAATAGGGGTCATTAGAGCCTCAACACATATTAGCATGTGATTTATTTCAGTTGGTGTCTTTATTTCATAATGTTTTAGAGTTGTTTAATTTTTTCAAGATTTTACTATTAGTCATGTGTTATTTTAAAGTTGAAACCTTTTTTTTTTTTTTTTTGGTAATGAGGCAAAGTTATTCAACAATCTTCATTCAATTTTTTTTCCCCATAATATTGGGGTGATGGGTTTTTATTGGATTAGAGAAAACTTTATATATTCTAAAAATAGACATACATAACTATATTTTATGTATATAGTAGGTAAGGAGTTTATTAGATGTATAATTAGATATTGTAATATTTTAATTATTTTATAGGTTATCTTATGTATATGTGTGTATGTCCATGTTATGGTAATTCCTATAGAAAAAATGGATTGTACATGATCATTTTGCAAATGTTAATACTAACATCGTTTTAGTAATAGTACGTAAGTTCAATTATATGAAAGTTATGACTTCAAAGAAATCTATATATCTTTGAAATATTTTTTATTTTTATTATATAATAATTTTAATAATGCCATTAAATAATTAATATGAATAATTTCAATATACGATTATCAAGTTGTAGGAGATCCTTTGAATTGTCCATGAGTGCTACACCACCATTAATTTCCACATTGCTTGACTTGTATGTTACATTTTGGGATGATTTGTATTATCATCCTAAAGTTAATTCAAAATTCACATAGCTTGACTTGTATGTTACATTTTGGGATTATTTGTACTATCATCCTAAAGTTAATTCAAAATTCACAATAGTTGCCTTGCAAGTGAAACTAACATTTTTCACACAAATATAAATAATAAATATCTTTTATAAAATTTTTGCAAGTTATGTGAATTTTTGAAAGTGAAATAATGCAAACTTTATTTTTATTTAGGTTTTACATGATAAGTTTACGAAATTTTTTCTTGTTAAACAATTTTTGCTCATGTATATGCATTGGCTTGTTTTCAATTGCAAGTAAGAATTCTAGATGACAAGGAGACTGTTAAAATCTATAAAGCACATATAAAGAGTAAAAGAATATTATTATAATAGTGTTACAACATGAGAAGAAGATTAGAAAGTAAAAAAAAAAAAAAAAGTAATAGTAAAGTGTTTCATGAATTTCAAGAATTTGAGGATTGAAAAATATATGGTGGAAGGAGAGCTTCCAATATAAAGTTTTCCTATATTTAATTATCAAATAAAAATGAAATTAGTTTTCAAAAATAAAAGGTTTGGTTTGCAATATATTACTTAAAGATTAGCAAATGAATGTCTTCCCATATATTATTTAACTGTCATGCCACCAAACATTATGATCAATGGTTTGGGTAAAAACTTGATATAACATAATATTAAGTTTCTCATTCCTAAACTTAGAAAAACTATAGCATATTGAAATTATATTAAATAGAAAGTAATTTAGTCTTTCATGATTAAATAAAAAGAAAAAAAATTGATCTCATATTTTGAACAACTAAATTCCATTTTGGTTCCAACCTATGTTCAGACTTATGTCCAACATATGCTTCCTCTTTTCTTCAAATGGTTAACAACAAACCAATGACATCTAACATAAAAGATAATAAAGTTACATAAAATATCAATTATATTTGTGATATGTAATTAGCTAAAATAGAGAAAATATAGTTATATTTTGAGAATGTATGTTATCGCCTATAAGTAAAATGTTCATGTCTATTTTGTTTCTGAGATCAACATAATCTAGAAAATTAAACTTGTGCAAGGGAATTTAAGGATGGTCATCGTTTAATCTTGAAAACGTTGTTGCTTTTTCAAACTCCAATATGCATGGATGAGGAACAACTCTTTGTATTTCTTTGTTATTTGTGATATAGAAATTATTGATTTCATTTATTGCACCCTGTTTAAGTCTAGTAGCGAAGAAATTAGCTTCCCATGGTTTCATTGTTGCATGAATTGCTTCATCCTAAATACAATTTATGATAATTAAATATATGCCAAATTAAGTGAAATAAGTAAATGAGATATCACAAATAATAATTTTATAATATGGAATTAGTTTTACTTATTAATCCACTAGCAAATAGTCAAAACTAATTAACTTTCCAATATTAATATTTTTAGTTTTCCAAATTCTGTATATACAAACTTTGATTGCTTTATTAGGCTCCATAGGTTTAAGTACACAAAAAGGAGTTATCATCATTAATCATCTAAAATGAAATGAGATAAAAAAAAAAAAAAAGAAATGAATAAAGATATTAGTAAAATGATATTAAAGTTTTAGAAAAATATATCTACAGTGAATTATTTACGAATAGAAATTGAAATTATCATATAAGAGATTTAAAATTAAAATGTATGAAATAAAAATTAGTTATAACCTCTTGGAAGATTATAAAGAATTTCTTCATAAACAATATTTTTTATATATCCCTTTGGATGGAGAAGTCACACATGAAAGAGCAACATAAAGTTGACCATAACAAAAAAACATCTTTTGGAAGATATAAACCATGATTTTGTAATGATTTCATTGACTTTTATTTGTTGTCATTGCATAACATATTTTCATAGGAAACTGACATCAATTGAAAATAAATAGCCTTTGTGTTTCTTATGTTGATAATACTATTCTTGGAATATGCAATTTTTTTCCAATATTACCAACTAATATTATTCTTCCTTCTATTGCTCTATTATAGAGTTGAGTAATAATTAATCTAATGTCATTGCATAATCCTTCAACTTGATTTATATTCCCTAAAAGCATAATAGGAACAACAACCTTTAAAGTGAGTTCATGTGGGGGAATTCCACTAAAATTTAATGTGTTTAAAAATTATGGGGGATAAAGTAATTCCATTTTGTCTAAATTTTCTAATGATAAGCAAATTAAGTCAAAAGTATAATATATCTTTACTTTTGTATGACTTAATGAAAGTATATATTTATTAATTTCTTTAGCAGTTTGATTTTTAGGGGTAAGTATTGCTCTCTCTTTCAAGGAATTTATATTATTTTAGTTATTGTCAAAATTATCATAAGTACTTGCTTCAATGTTAGAAATATCAATTATTTCACTTTTGATGATAAAATTGTCTAGGAATTTTAATCTAAGTAGCATCTTCTTCATTTGGTTTTTTTTTATTCCTTTGGTTGTTCCATTTCCAACATTTAATATTCATTTTGAAAAATCATCCACTTCCAATTTTCTTTTTCATTTAAATAGTTAATAGATAATCTCATATTTTACTTTAGAACAAAAATTCTACAATAAGACCACAAATTTGAATTGCTTATATTAACATCTATTGTATCTTTTTTTGTTCCATTTGGTATGACTAGAAGTATGTGCCTAAATTCACCACTCATAAACATTGGTTTACCTCCAAATGGACTATTATAATTAGATAGTACATCTTTCATTGACTTATCTAAAGTTTTAAAACAATGTCAACTATTCATATGTGCTTCATCCCAAAGAATTATAGTATCTTTTATTAATATAGCTAACTATGTTGCCCTTTTAATTTGGCATGTTGAACATTCATTAACAGAAAAAGGCATTTTAAATCATGAATAAGCAGTTCTACCTCCAGGTAATAATAATGAAACAATTCTTGATGATGCTATTGCTAAAATAATTTTTCCTTTAAACCTAATCTTATTTATAATTGTTCTCCACAAATACGTTTTTCCAATACCTTTTGGCCATAAAAAATAAAAAAAAAAGACCACCCTTTTCTTTTGATATAGTTTTCATAATTTCTTCATATATTTGTTTATATTCTTTGTTCAAATTATGAATTAATTAAAGGCGTTCTTACTTTAATGTATTAATATTATAACTTAATTCTTCTCTAAGTAATTTATTTTTAAGTCTTAGAGTAATGATGCATTAGGCAAAGGAAGCTGAAAATTTGCTAGATGGGAAAAAGTTGTATTTAGTTGTTTCTCTAATTCATCAAGAACATAATTTTGCTACTCATGTTTAGGAATTTGCAAAAACATTACAAAAAGTAAGTATAGTAACAAATAGTTGTCACAATTCAAATATGTTGCCTATTGTGCTATTTCCATAATAGCTTCATGCCACTCTTCATCATCACCGAACAATCCTAATGCTTGACATTCTTGTTGATAAGTTTAGTACTTAATATTATGTATAGTTTTTAGATCTTTAACCGTAGTTGCTCATTTTTTGTAGTTAAGTATCATTCTTAAAAAATAAAAATCTCCTAAACTTGGATGAACATAAACTATTCAACCAATAACCTTTCCTTTTTTCTTCTTAGGAGTCCAAATTTTGTATTTTGAATTTCATACCCATTTGGTTGGCAATTATGTATAAGTCAACTCTAGAGCTTCAAGATTCAATATGCTAGTTTTCATCCATTTAGTAAATATAGTATTTTTAATTTTTGGTCTCCTTAGCATAAATTTTAGAGATTGCTTTGAATTATATACAATGTTAAGCATTTTTGGTAAATGTATACATAATCTCTCAACAATACCTCTTTATGATGAATGTTAAATTCAAATAATCTCCACACAAATTCATAAGGAGATATGAAATGACAATTTAGATAAGTTTTTATTTTATCTATTTTTTTGTATTTTAATTTGCTACATTTTTTGTCTAAAGATATATTTTCTTCTATAACTACTCTAATTCTACCAAAACCTTTGCTAACATGTTTAATTAAACATTCATTAACAACATGATTCAACATTTATGTGAGTACAATACTTTGTGCATAAAGATCTATTATAAGGAACTACATATCTATTGTCTAATTTTATACTATTTTCATAATAAAAGTTATTATCTCTTCTTTTATAATTAACAAATCCTCAATCATTCTTCATTTTTATTATATTTTAGAAATTTTTTAAACAAATTCCATTTTTCATACACTTTGCATCTAAATTTGCTAGCCCACATGGGTCATGCATCATTAATTCTGCTCTAACTTCGTAACCTATGGGATCCATTGTCATATCTAGAATTTCAACAAAAATAATAGAATCAATATTATCATGAGTATAACATTTATTATCTAGATGTAGCCAAATAACAATGTGAGAATATGGGAGTCCTCACTTTTTATATTCAATTATATAATGATCTAGAAAAGATTATTATCAGTTAAAAGAATGAGTTTTTAAACCTTAAAATAAAAATATTAGCATGTTATAAATGGATTTTTTTTCCCAACAATGACAGTCCCAAATGGAGCTCTAGATTTAATATAACTAAGCATATGATCTAATTTCATCTTAAAAATTCTAACTATTAAATTAGGTTTGTCCTCACTTTGTTGTGTAGATATTAAACTAAGTGCTCTAGTAATTTCAGGCCATTTAGCATTGCATGTAAATGTAATAAGTAGGTCAACATTTCCACATTGTCTATAAATTGCCATTGCATTCTTGATAATTTTGAAAAATATATCTAAGGCTATTAGTATGGCTTGAAGGTAGAAATACTCTTTTCCAATATTATCTCCATCATTATCTCCTCGAACTATAGCATCATAAACTCCTTTACAGATCTCAGTTCTTAGGTCATCTTGTTTATTTCAAATGTAATCTAATCTAAATTGAAACATATGCATCAATAACATATTGTTGTAAATAATCTTCCATTGTTAAGTAGTAAAATATCTTGATTTAAACAATACTGGATTTGATAAGCATAAAAAAACCACATTGAAATGAGAACTCTTGTACTTTTTTCCTTAGAATTATTTGAATTTAAACCAATATCAATTCTATATTCATCTTATCGATATGGAAATAATAAAGGGTATTATAATGACATACATAAAGGATGCATTTTGTTTATTCTTTGCAACTCTTCTGACTTATACACATTTATAATATCTCTTTCATGTTCATGTTGTCCTATGTCCTAACTACTAGACCTCCTATATCATCTATTATTGGTAAATCTTATTAAGTCAGCTCCTTCATGTCTTGGTAGTAATTTTAACTATAAATGAGTTATGAAACTATTTCTAAATCTATCTTGAACATAAAAGGTTGAACTAATTTACTTGTGTTATTAAGTAAATAAATTAGACCTCTAACTATTTTAGGATCTAATTGAGTTGAATAATCTTTAGAATGGAAGACTTTTAGTTTGTTTTGAACTTCATTTTTTGTATCATAAATATATAATTGTGCAAATCTCAGTGTTTGACCTTCGAGAGGGAGTAAAAATCCCATTAAATGATATATTTCTCCACTATATGGTCCTAGAGTCTTATTTATATCAAGATAGATGTTTGCTCCAAACAAAGTAAAAGCAAAAATATTGTTGTATGCTCTAATATTTTCTCCAAATTTAATACTTCTTGAACCTCCTTTGTGATCACGTAATTTATTTAGAAAAAATGGAGTTTCTTTAGATAATGGAAGATACTTTTCCACCTTGGCAACATAAGTTATATTTAGGTTTTGAAGTTTTAATATGTTTACTTATATGCTCGTCATACCAAAATAGTGCTCCACAATATTAATAACTAAAACATCGATCTCCAAAATCTATGTAGCATTTATCATTTATCATATTAATATTGATTTTAGTTTGAAATAAATATTCTCACTATCAAATTTTAGTAAATTCTTATTAGAGTGTAAATCATTTGTTACTTATTGATTATTTGAATGAAAGAGTGTTGAAATACTTGTTTCTCCCTTATAATTTACTAACAAGTCATATTTACATCTTTTTGAAGAATTAAATTCTTCTTGGTTAAGTTGGAAGAAGCTATGCTTATATCTTTTAAATGATTTTGTTCTTCCACTAATATTTTATTCAACATTAAGTCTTTTTTTTTTTTTTGTCTTTTTTATTATTACTAGTTATATTATTATTATCTTTATTTTCTTTAAGTTGGATGCAAGTCTTTTCTTTCATGTTTTAAACATATGTTTCTCCAATGTCTTTTTTTATTTAAAACCACAAAAATATAAAAGGTGAATATATATCTTACAATATATAAGAATTCATAAAATAATGTAGGCAATAATCAAACAGTTAATAGTATTATATTACAAAATGAAAAGACATTAAAGGTGCATATATTATGCAAACAAAAAAAAAAACTATTCAATATATATATATATATATATATATGATGTGTCAAATAAAAATTATTTGGAAAAATACTAACTTATTTCTTGTCGCGTTTGCTTGAATCCTATCATCAACAACAAAGGAAAAGAGTTGAGTTTAGGATTAAAAATGGAGTTTTGTGAAAAATGTATAAACGGTTACAAAAACGTCAACAAGTCAATTTAATACTTGCCTTTTACTTTTGATTTAATATGCAACTTGATATTCTAGCCTGTAAGAAAACATAATAATATAAATAAATTAAAGATAAATATTATATTAAATAATAACAATAATTAATTAATTTTTATCAGTATATATAAACATAGGTATAAAACAAATTATAAGGCATTAATAGATACAATCATAAAATTTTCATAACTAGCATTAATATAAAGATTGTAAAAATAAAATAAAATCATTAAATAACTTAAAAAAGGTAAGGGGAATTGAGTGCCAATGTTCTTGTAACAGTGGCATCCAACAATGTATAAATCGTAAAGATGATGAAAAGAAAAAAAGAAAATTAAAAAAAATTAAAAAGGAACAAAAACGGATTATAGTAATAGTGCCATTTAACAATGTATAAATTGTAAAGATAAAAAGAAAAAAGAAAATTATAGAATTTTTTTTTTAAAAAAAAAGGAATAACAATCCAGTCGCATTGTTCTAGGAATAGTGCCATTTAATTAAAGAGTTAAAAAAAAAAAGAATAAGAATCGGGTGACACTATTTTAGAAACAGTGCCATTTGTATATTTTTTCATGGAATTATTTATTTTTTATGAAAAAAATAAAATAAAAATAAATACTATTTAAATAGTTGGATAGAGGTTTTAATTCCTGAATGTCCTAACACCAATTCGTATGGCAATGGTAATCTATGCTTAAAAAAAAAAAAAAGAAAGAGTAAAAACAACAACAATCTTTTCATGATTAAGATAAAATTTGAATTACTTAATCCAATATTGATCTCCTGATTAAAAACTCACAAATATTATAATTATAATTACAATATATATACTAAAATGAATCCAGTTGACACTGTTTTAGTAACAATGTTAATAGATATTTAATTACTATAATAACTTCAAAAGAGAAAGTAAATAAATAAATAAATATATATATATATATATATATATTGAATTTGATATAGAAGCGATAATTTTTTATTTAATTCTGTTTAAAATCTATCACAATGGTGTTATTTATGTATCCGTGTCAATAAATATTTAATTACTATAATAACTCTAAAAGAGAGTATTAGAAGTATAAATTGAATTTGATATAGATATGATAATTTTTTTTATTTAATCTGATTTGATTTAAAATTATTATAAATTTTAAATTATTATAAATATTTTCTTAATTTAAAAATATTAAAACTTATGAGTGACTCTACTTAAATCTTAAAAAAATAATTTAAAATGACTCAAATTTCTTTCAAAGTCTTAACATAATGACTCAACCCATCATTAAAATGACTCAACCAAATAAAAAAATAATTTAAAATTGAACGAACTTAAACCCATTTACCCTCCTCTAATAGGCTTAGTTGTGACTTTCCAATCTCATTTATTAACAAAACTGAAATAATAATACAATAGCATATTTATGAAATTAAAAAAATATTGAGTAATGACAATAATCAAATAAAATATATTTTGGCAAAACAATTTTGTCCAATTTCTTATAGATTATTGTTTAATTTTTCTCAAGTTTATTTCTTTAAGAAGATAAAAAATCTGCAATAATTATGCATATAAATTGAATAAAAATAAATTTATATTTATTATTTAGTATAATATATAAAAATTATATTAGATAATTTAGTAATTTAATTAGTATCTACATTTAATTATAAAAATTTAAAATAAATAATAAAATGATAATTATTAACTTAAAAAATATTAACATATTAAATGAAAAAATAAACAGTTAATTCAAGCAGAAATAGAAAATAAATATTAAACATGTAAATTATACTCAATTACTCGAGAACATATATGTTATGTAATTATATTAAATACATTATCTGAAATATATTTATAAATATTAATAAATTTAAATTATTTATTATGGAATATAATTAAATAAATAATATTTTTAAAAGTAATACATCTAATATATGTTGCAATGTTAATAAATTTAACTTTATCTATAATTATCTCAATTAAATAATATTCATAATAAATTAATGGAGATTTGATTCATTTATAGATTAAATAATTAAATTTATAAATTTTAAAATAAATTATAACTTAGTAATTAATAAATTTGTATCTAAAATAAATTTTAAAATTAAAATAAGTTATATATATATATATATATTAATGATTAAAAAATAAAAATCAAACAGGCCCAAACTCATGATGCAACTGTAGCTTTAACCTTCCTCACACTCATCAATGCCCGAAACTCTCTCTCTCTCTCTCTCATAAGCATTTTAATCCCTCTATTTTGGTCTAAAAGAAAATAGCCATTTTTCTATCTCTGTTCTCTATTGGGTAAAATATCTATTTTTATTCATCATGTCTGCATTTCGAAAATAACCAAGCCGAAAATAATAGAAAATTAAAATAAAAAAAAATCACCACACCTAGAAAATAGCTATTTTTCTATTTATGTTCTCTATCCTGTAAAATATCTATATTTATTCATCACGTCTGCATCTCAAAAATACCAACCAGAGAGCAATAGAAAATTAAAACGAAAAAAATCGCTACATCTTAGCTTAATCTAATTTTGTTTCATTCAACTCAAAAAAACCAACCAGAAATCAGTAGAAAATTAAAGTCGTTGTTCCAACAAAGAATCGCTAATCATTCGAGCTCATAGTAACTAAAGATAAAATTAGGGCAAAAGAGATAAGAAAACTCATCTCTAATATTTAAAAATCAGAAGACTGTAGAAACTTGTAGATTTTTCATGATGAAGATTGACAAGTCACGAGAATTTATATCCATTCAGAGAGATTATTGGAAAATGCGCAGAGAGAGAGGAAGAGGGAAAGAGGGAGAGTTTAGTCGGTGTTGAAAAAAAAAAAAAAAGAAATCAAAATGTATTAGACTCGTTTAGGGCAAAACAACTATAGAAAATATTACTAATTTAAGCCCATAAACACCCATTATCCATTTTTAACGGGAAAACAATCTATTATCCATTCAAGTGGAAAATAGCCCAACATAATATTATTAATTGAAGCCCACAATATTACTAAGTTACTATTACAGTAACAGTTGTCACCATTAACTAATTTTTTTTTATTATTTTTTGCTTATGACATGGTGTCACTTTATGTGTTAAACACGCTTTTTCATAAAAACTTAAATCTCAAATCAATCTCTCAATTTTAAAATCTCCAAACCTTAATTTCTTCAACCTTAATCCCTAATTTCACATTTAAAAGAATGCAAAATTAATATGTTCTCCCATTTTGGAACTCCCTAAATTTTCTAATCCCAACTTCTCTACTACTTTAACTTCATGATTCACCTCATAGAATAATGTCTCAATCAAGCAATATGTATTCAACCTCCCAATCTTTGGTTAGCAGTGGCAACGTAAATGAAAAGACCAGTAAAATGTGAGTGTGCCCTAGTGATGCTACTGAAGACTTTGAGGAGCACTGAAAATCTTGGGAAAAGGTTCTATGGATGTGCAAGGTACAAGACATCTCAAAGTGTGAGTTCTTCTACTCGGTTGATTGAGCTATATGCTTAAGAGGAAGAGAAGTAATTTTGGGACTTATGATGAAAGTGGATAGGTCAAAGATGGATATAGAATATTATCGTGACAAAGAGATTTAATTGTGAAAGCAATTCATTAAGTGTCGTGCACAAATGATAGATATGGAGATTGATTTAGCCAAAGGTCATGAGGAGGTTTACCAACTCTAGTGTGAATAGTTAAGTGGTGGGAATATGCATATGGGAGGTAACAGTTGGTTTGGGAAATGTCGAATGCCATGTATTGTGCTCATATGTATTGAGAAATTTTGCTTTTAATGCATGTGATTAGTGGAGGAAATTATAATACTAGGGGAATGATGTGTTTGCCATAGAAATGTGGGTATGTATGTGTTAAAATGCTTATGTAATTGGAAGGAGAATATCAATGTAATTTTTTTTTTTTATCATTTTAATGGAAAATGACATTGAGGGAAATGTGTTTGATTATGGAAAAATGAAATAAGATAGAACTTTTGTTTAAAACATCACTTAACAAAAGCAAATGACGAGTGATAGATATACTTCTTCTCTTTAATAGAGGAAGCATAGGAGCACTCTTTTATGTTGTTTTTATTTCTAAAATATAATATGGCTACATAATTTGCAGTATTCAAAACTTAATATGCAACAATTGCAACATCCATTGAACCTAAAATGAATTATAACACATGAAATGTAGCAATTGCACAAAACTTAGTTAAGCTTGAAATGAAGTAAATAGTACAAAGACGTGGAGAAATGATTTCCATAACCAAGATCACCTTACACAAATATTCATATATATGTGGTATCATCTTACTAAAAAATTAACGATTACTATATATTAACATAAATCTATATATACGCAAGTCATATAATTGTAGTTTACAAAATAAAATGTGATGGATTTCATCTACAACCAAAAAGATATAAGTTGCACAAAAAAAATGCACTTTCACTATTTTATGAATTTCATAAAAAACTAGATCTTTCAATTCTTTTTCCTTGGGGAAGTCCCTTTTGCATTTGAAGTAGATGATTTGGACTATTGTCTAATGGATGCTAACTAAGGTGCTCTTTTGAAGTTTTTGTAGATTGTTGGTAGATTCACTGGGGTTGCAGTTGTAGGCTTCTTTCTATTGATTAGATTAGAAGGATCAAGTCTAGTTTGACTTATTGTTCCATGTAGTCATGTTTGCCAATGTAGATGCATGCTTAGGAGGCCTTATTGATCAAATAGGTTGGGATGCACTAGTGATATTCATTGAAACCCTAGGGTTTAACTAATAGACATTTAAATTTCACATGTTAAATTTTAATCAATGTACCGTTATCAATATAGACATACAAAAACAGTAAACATTACCCCTATTGACATTTATTGATTCTGATTAGTAGGATGATTCAATATTAGTATTGATTCTCCTACTCTTCTTAGATGGCTAAAATTAAAAAAAAAAATCCATAAAATTATATATCAACATTGTTAAAAACACCATGAGGCAAAGCTAAATGAAGTCTATAATATTTAGATAGTTGATTTTGTAGATTATTACCAACATTGCTATCTTGCCTTTGCTTTTTAAGCCTGATCTTCTTTTACCAGGTAGTTTCCCTAATTTGTCCTACTTTATACCCTCTTGCATTATGTCCTTTTTGTCTACGTTTCCCACACATTTCTAGCCTCAAACAATCTGAATGAGTTTCTTACTTCTTCAAAATCTTAATCCTCTTCTGTTTAGGTCTTTTAATTAGCTTTCTAGGGATTGCAAGCATAATGTCATCATGTTTTTTTCTCTCCCACTCATATTGTCTAGGAACAAGGTTAATGAAATGTTTATAAACTTGAAGGTGAGTTGCCTTTGAATAGTAATGATGGACATATTATTTAGGCTTCTCTTAATTGAAGTAAATAGCAAATGCTACATGTTTATAAGAAATTTTAGTAAGATCCCACATCCTATAGCTATAAGGCCTCTCGTTTAAATTCACCACATTTTTTGCATCATAATATTGACCTTATAGATCAGTTCACTAATAGGAGTATAAAAATAATTTCCACAATCACGTTTTGCATTCTCCAATTTATCTTGGATATTAGAACATATATCACCCCCATACTTTTGCATTGTAGTGCACTTGATATGTAATCTTTTCACAAACTTCTTTCTAATCCACTAAAAAATGCTAAGTATTGGCATATCCTTAGCCACCTTAATATAAGTGTTGAAAAACTCAATGATGTTATTTTAGATCACATCACACTTATCATGTGTTGAGAATGTTGATCTTGTCCATGTGGAAGGATCATGCTTCATCAATAATTCATATGCCATCACATCCAATTATTTCAATTTTTCCATTTAAGCCTTAAAGTCTTTTTTTGTTGATGCCCTTATAGCAAACCATAATTTCTTCTTATGCTCTAAACCTCTAAAAATCTTTTTGTAATTTTCATACGTGTGTTTAACACAATATATGTGTTCAACACTAGGTATGAATTCTTTGAATGCCTTAACAAGTCCCTAAACAAAATAAAAAAAATGGTTAGGACAGTATTAGAATGAATGGAAGAAGACATAATATATTTCAAACAGTATATAATAGGCCTCATCATACCTTTTGTTGGTCTAAGATGAAGACCCAACCATTTTCAGCAGGATAACCATAGTCATTAATTAGTAAGTTAAGAAACCATTTCCATGTTTCCTTGCTCTTAATGCCAACTCGAGCCATTGTAATTAGAATTATGTTTTTAGTTCTATCTCTTCTTATTGCACAAAAAAGTTGACCACCCATTGAAGTCTTCCAATGACATCCATCAAGACTAATTATTAGTCTAATGCTAGTAAAATACTTCTATTTTTAAGTAGCAAACCTAACATACATTGTCATAAACATTATAACCTATTTAGTTAGAGGACTAATATCATCTATATTCTTTTCATTTTCTTCTTCTATTATTGTTGTCGAGTTTACTTCAATCTTCATATGACTACTCAGATTGGTAACCATTATAGTTTGGGCATAGTCATATAATATTCTATATTGCTCATTGTCATCTCTATCAATTAACTTCCTACTCTTCTTTTTGTTATATAACACTTAGCAAGTGACACCTTTGCTTCCAACTCCCTCTAAATATGTATCTACATTACACTAAATTCCTAATTAAGGTTATTTCTTAACTCATTAAGGTATCTTTTAGGTAAGTATGTTGAGGTCATAAGTGGGCTATAGAAATCTTAATTTGGAACATACCAGTGTCCCAAATTAAAGAAGCATGCATCCTAAATCAACACTTATTCATACATAAAGTTGTCACCCTCTTAGAATTATTCTTATCAAAATAATATGAAATCCTTCTTTTGATAGCCCACTCCTTCATAGCTTTCTTGAAAGTGTTATGGCTAATGAATTTCATACCCTTACATAATTGGGGATCTTTTATTCTCGTGTCCTCATCAAACTCAGGATATATAGGTTCAACATCACTTGAATCTCTTAAACTATGCAAATCATCACTATCTGTTAGTTTCTCATTGAATTTATCATAATCTACCTCGTTCAAATCATTGGTAACATCTTCTTCATTACTTTCCCTTTCATTACCCTCATCACCACCACTTGCCCTTCTATTACTATCTCTATAGACATTACTAAAAATGTCAGTGTCATTACCCTTCATATCATCATAAAGCCTACTAATCAAATTGCAATCAAATTGATCTATATCACTTTCACCACTTTCATCAACATTAGGTGCATAATCACTACCCTTATTATCACTTATCCAAGTCTCTTCATTTCATCCTTACTCGCATCTTCATTTGTATCCTCAATTACCCCTTTATTTACTCCCTCACCCAACCTTGCATTACTACCTTCACTCATCCCTTCATTTGTAATCTCAATTGCCCTTCCATTTGCAACACTAATTTGTAACCTTATTCACCTCTCATTTACCCCTGTACTAGCACTCACTCCCCCTTAAAGCAATTTCATTCACCAACTCATTAGCCCCTTTAGTATTCCTTACATTCACATACTCATTTTCCAAGTTTATAATTTCTACTTCATTATCTTTAGCTCTAGTCACATTTTCCCCAACCATATTCCTAAATTCATCAAATGACATAACAATAACACTATCATTCACAACAATAAGACAATCCATATCTACAAAACATAATGCATATATTGACAACCTTTGTTATAATCTAATATATTATGGACATCTTCATTAAGTATAATTTCTTCCATACCCTTATTCCCACTTATTCCTTCTATTCAAACCACATACAACAACCATTTCTATAACCTAACACATTTGCATGTCCCATTAACTTACGCTATAAAGATAATCTATGTCAACTTTATTCTTATACCTAATCTTCCCTTTCTGGCAAACCAAATTATTTGCACTTTCCCATATAACTCTATAATGTATAGCTAAGTTCACAGTTTCCATGACAATACAACCTATAAGTTAATATTTACTATGTTAATTAACAATCATAGTAAAAGAATGCACATGCAACCCAATCATAAGCCAAAAAAAAAAAGAGTTAACAATACATTAAAAAATAGACGAAATTTGCATATTTGATAAATTTTGCTAACGACATTAATCATAAGGTATCATGTTGTCAAAAAACTCTACAGCCCCTTTTACATATAAAAAGCTCAAACGACAGAGTACTTTTTTGTACTTTCCTGCCTTTCTCTCTTTTATATATATATATATATAAGAGAGAGAGAGAGAGTTCTTTCTTCCATTAAAAATATTTAGTTCAATTCATACTAAGTCATATTTTTTTCTCGACCAATGAAATTTAGCTTATTATTTATTTAGTTAATCCAATTAAAATTATTCTTACTATTAAATGCCTTAAACATATTGATAATTACTTATAAATAAAATTTTATTAAGAATTTAAGAGACATATAACATTTTGCATTGTATTAAATCAATTAATGTCTATATTTATAAATTAATATTTATATATATATATTAAAGCAACATAAAAAAAGATATAAAATATTTATTAACTATTAAATAATTAAAAGTTTAAATTTTTATACATGAAAGTTTATTTTTAAGAAGTCTAATGAATAATAAATTAGTTTTCATTTAGAAACTGAAAAATCAATAACAAAACATTTGAAATATTTTCATAATATGCCATATATTAAGTTATGAAAGTTTTGAATGGTTGATATATCAAATTATTATTATGTATTAAAAGTTGTGTCAAGCAAAGAGATTGAAATTTCTCTACGATATATATATATATATATATATGTGTGTGTGTGTGTGTGTGTGTGTGTGTGTGTGTGTGTATTGATCTTAATAAGTAAAAAATTATTATAATAATTTTAATATTTGTAGATTTAAACTTTATTTGTTTCATAAGAAAAAATTTATTTAAGAAAAATATTTTCTAAGCAACATATTTCTTAGTATTTAAAAGATACTATAAAAATGTTAATTTGTTTATAAGAATATAACATAATTTAAATCATAAATATTTATTACAAAATTTAAACAATAAATATTTATATATTATTATTGCTTAATATAAACAAATACTTAAAAATAAAATTTTTTACAGGTCCTGCCCATCTCTGGCGATCGCCATCAGTCAGCAATGACTGGTGATAGGTATCGGTAGTTAAAAAATGATCAATGATAATAATACATATATTTATATGATTTTTTTTATGTGAATGAGTTTACTAAAGTCTAAAAAATGACTTTCGTTTTCAAAATAAAAAATTATTTTCTTGAAAAATGACTCAATTTTCCTTTTAGTCAAGTTAATCAGTTTTTTTTAATACACCAAATAAAGAAAAGTATAAAAAATATTTTCCACAAAATAAATGGAGCCTTAATCTTATTGTAAACTACATATTATCAAATAAATTAATAATTATTTATAAGATAATTTTTATTACAGAACTAAATAGACTTATAGTATTTTACATTATATTAAAATTAACTAATGTATATTTTCATAAATTAATATTTATATATATTAAATCTATATAGAAGCAAGATATAAAATATTTATTAATTATTTAAATAATTAATAATTTTTGTATGTAAAAGTTTTTTTAAAAAAGTCTAATGAATAATAAAATAATTTTTATTTTAAATTAATACATAAGATAATAAAAATATTTTCATATCTTGTCACATATTAGGCCATAAGAATTTAAAATGGTAGATGTGTCAAGCAATGGGAGAAAACGTCATAATATATATATGTATATCTAGAGAGGTTGTATCTCTGTTGGTTTGGCTAGAGTCGTAGGTAATGATGAACTAAACAGTGGATTTATTTTGTAAAATTCAATCTTTCTCTAGCTCTTCAATAGGAGGAACATGAAATAGAATAACAAATAATGATGAACTCAGCGTTGAAAACTTTGAGAAAGCCATTACCAATTGGGAGATTTCCAAAATACATAAAGACTAGATTTAAGAACAGAGCAAATAGTCCTTCCAAACATATTACACCATTAAAATAAAAGAGAGAGATATCCATTTCATCAAACCTTTTGAGACCATACACCTCACACAGAAATCCCTAGAGAAGCATCAACAAAGACATTACCCATTAGATTCACATAGGCCTAACATAGGTAGGCATCAAGCCTCTTACTAAAGAAGGCCTAAACACTTCCATATTGGTAGTCCTAAGGGAAACAAGATTTAGAGATTCCTAAGATTCTTTGCTTAGCTTTATTGAGTCTAGTTTTTGCATAGGTCGTATTTCTTTTTATTTCTATCCAAATCTAACTATTTCTTTAAAAGATGAAATTATTTTGGATTATTTGACTTTATAGATTAAAACTCATAATTACAAAATGAAAGTTAGCTCAATCTCTATTTCCCTTCTCCATAAAGCTTATAAAGCTTAGCTTTTAGTATTTGCCAACAAAGCCTTAATCCACAACAAGAAAGGAGAGACCTTACTCCAAATATACCTAACAAAATCTAGTGCATTTTGTACTTAGACAAATATGATGGAAGGATATCACTTTACTAGAAGAATTGATTCTTAAATGAGTAACTACACCCATAACCCAGATACCTTAGAGCATAAACACACAAGGTGAGCCAATATGATGATGGAAGAGTAAAATTATCCTTTTTAAGGAGGTCCACTAGCTCTAGACTCTCTTAAGATGTAGCCTCCTCCTTTAGTACAATAGATAATAGAAGAGAATCCAAACTACGTCAATCATACATCTACCAAACAAATAGGAACAACCTAGATACTTAATTTCAAAAATACCAGACACTACATCATAAATAACAAATTATACCACAACCATACCCAAAGCCGTATACACAGCTCAATCTGAACAAAATGCAAACCATACCCAAAATGAACCTTCACCACGTCTATCCCTATCCTTTTTTACCGCCATAGAAAATATTATCTACAAGGTCAACATTCTCGAAAGGAATTTTGTGATTGATAGACAATATTTACATAAATATTTTTTGGTTGACTAAACATTGAAAAGAGATTTTGGTTTTTTAAACATTTTCTTAACAAAAGAGAAATCATATAAAAGGAATTTTATGATTTTGTTTTAGAAAATATAGCGCATATTTCATTTTTTTAATTGGTTTGAAATATATGTTGCACAACATAACATTTACTATCCATTCAAAGTATTGCATAACACTACTATTGGCACTACCACTACGTGGGAAACTAGTGATAGTTAGAAAATCAAGTTTGAACATCCTCTTTTGAGACAACTCAAGATTCAACACCATTGAGCCATAGTTACAAGCTCACCCTTCAAAATAAAAATCAAAATAGAAACTCTATCATCCAAAGACTTCAAAAACATACTTGACCAAAATAAGTTCACAAATAATTGCTTTCATACCATTGGCAAATAGTTAACCAAAATAGAAAAATCCCTATAGTATCTAGTAGTTATCAGTAGCCTTCATAAAACAAAAAACCAAGTGAAAATCCAATTTTTAAATCATTTGAGATATCTATTATCGACAAAGCCTAAAACAAAACTCAAACAGAGAAGAATTCCTTCATGCTATCATATGGAAATTGGATAAGTTACAATCTAACATTGCTCCAAAAACTCTATAAAGTCTTACTTGAGCGACACAGTGTTCCCATACACCTTGAACAAGACTCTAAGGAATAAAATGCCTTTTAAGTAGAATTCTCCACACCAAAAATTGTAAAGCTCCATTGGAACTAGATGTTGATTTTTTCTCCTAAATGTATTGCTCCAGACATAAATATTGAACAAAAGTCGAACATTCTTTCTTAGCATAAATATAATTCTACCTTTGTATATGAATGAAAGATAAATGGAATGTTAAAGTACAACATTCTAAGTTTTCTATAGTAGATGATGATGGCAACCAATGCCTGTAAAACCCATATAGGAGTAACTAAAGATACCATCGTAGAATTACTTATAGTAGGATTCTCTGGACAATTGAAAAGATAGTAGGATTATTATCTCACTGCTCAACAACAACAAGAGATCCTAAGGTCAAAAATTATTGATGATAACAATAAGCCCATTTTAGATAAAAGAGGATAACCTATCTAAGATGTTGTGGCAATACTTATCCTAGCCATATCACTTCATTTTATTAAAAACCCTTCACACCTGAAGGATAAGAATACATAACTACTCTCCAACCTAAGGTGTAAAAAGCTAAGTGACTTTAAATGGTATAAAGGCTCTTTTCTTACCTAAATTATGCTGAAAGAAGATTCTAATTTGCCATTTTGGAAAGAAAAGTTCCTTGCTGGTCTACCTCTACTTTTAGGAGAAAATATCATAAACAAGATCAAAGAAGAACATGGAAATTAGATTCCATATTCTTTGCTCGCATGTGAAGAATTTATCAGCTATACCCAGAAGGAAGTACTTAAATTCTATCAAGATATGAGTTACAGAAGTAGTTGAAATGAGAGATGCACAAGATAAGAAAAGACCTAGGATCTTTCTACCAATAATTTGACATCTCTTATAAGCCATCATCATCCTCTTTCTTTTCACTACACCGAGCACAAACACGTAAAAAAAACAATATTGAAACAATAAGGCCAAACAATATACAAAACATAACCATCTAAGCCCAGTTCATCAAAACCCTAAAAGCAGTCATACAGAAAGAAAAAATATTATTCCAAATCCATCCCAAACTGATCCAAGATCCAGACTAGAGAAGAGATGTGACCTTTTATAAGTGTGGCAAAGGAATGGCACCAGAAGATTTGGCCTTAGCCTATCAAGAATGTTCCTAGCTTTTAGCCTAAAACATAATTAAACCAATCAAACTTGATTAGGTTTGTCAAACTTTTTATGTAAATAAAAGATTTGAACAAGTCTGTGGTAAGAAGAGATTAGCCATTAATTGTCAACCTTTAAATCATTTTTAATGGATGGATTTTGACATTATCAATAGAAGGTTATGTTGTTTGATCTAAAAGTTGCTCCTTCATTGTTTTAAAAGGTGATGATAAAGATTTATGAGCCAATCCTGCATAATACTCTTATTTCTATAGATGACATCTTACTATTCTCTCTAAATCAATCATCTCATTAGTAAGTACTTTCTCAATTTACTGATCTTACAAAGAGTTATGGTGTCATGCTTTCCACCAGCAAAATGCACATTGCCTAAATAGAAATTGAATTTCTTGGAATGATTTTCAAGATGGTTAGTACAAGCCAGGATCCACATTGGAGCAAAATTATTGAAGTTTCCAGATAAAGATCTCTTGTATAAGCAAATCTAATAATTTTTTAGAATTGCAAACTATCTTAGAGATTTTGTTCCCCACTTCACCAAAAAGCAAATCCACTCAAAATGATGCTAAAGAAAGACCCTCCTCAATGGTCAGAATAACAAACGACAGCTGTAAGTATGCAAATTTATGCAAATGTTTGAAGTTTATAGAGAAAATTAATTTTCACTTTGTAATCATGATGTGATTGATCATCATAATGAATTTTAAGAACTTCAGGGACACATGTGATAATAGAATAAAGTTATTCTAAAAGAAATATGTTCTCTATTATCTAAATATGCTCCATGGAATTTTTTTCCTTTAGATTATGCAAAGGTTTAATGGCAAACAAAAGATCATGGTATAAGTCACTTCCCCAACCATGCCTCCCAAGTGATGTCCTTGATAGGCACTATATTCTAGAAGTAGATTCCTAGGATTCGTATGTATGTTATACTAAATACAAAGAACTGGACCCTACAGAAAAAGATTCCATCAATAGTGATGACTCGGAGTATCGCCACATGAATATGTCACCATCTCATGAGCCTATCATCAAGTGACTGACACTTGTCATCCAATGTCACTTTATCCCATGTGTGTAGTGTGTATCTAGCTAGAAAAGCATAAAGCAAAGTGTGTGAGTGCACTAAGCACTAGTATGGTGTGACAGTAAAGCATCTGCTTTACTTTATTTTTTTTCTACAGATTTGATCTTATCTTAAAGGAGATTGGATTTAGCTCTTTATATACTGAGCTTAGTGTGTATTTGCAAAGTCAGAGAACCCTTGCCATAGACACTTCCTTTCATTCAATAAAATATGGCTTTATAAAATCCTTTTAGCCTAAATCTTTTCATCTATTTGTAAAATCTTCTTCTATCTCTAAATCTATAATTCTACCATTCTTCTATAATATAAAAGGACAATTGCTTAAGAAATGACTGATGTAATGTCCAGTTATGGCACTAGTCATAATTGTAATCATGTTGTGTGTATGAATGGTATTAGAGCTAAAAGGTATTAGGTAAATAGATGATTAAGCTGAAGGTTATCCATCCAACCAATGAAAACTCCAATTCTTGAAACCTCTTCCTTTCAGTATACTCCTACAACTCCATTGACTATAACTCTACCTTCACCTCCCACTTTTAAATGAACTTCGTCAAACAAAATATATTTTCTTTATGTGTTCAGTTATATCTCAGACTCACAAAAAATTCAAGATACCACTATGCATTTTCTAAATCCATATGATGCTTTTCAAAACAAAAAGGATCTTGGATGCAATATATTAAAACCATTATCAGACAACCT
>CATIWR010141046.1:0-28664 GCA_949677035.1 Omphalea diandra
CACTTGAGTGAGGTTTTGTGTTAGCCTAGAAAACACATTGTTGTAAGCTTGTGTGTTAGCCATCAAAACACAAGTTGTATAAGTTGGGTGTAAGCTTGAAAACACCATTGAGATAGTGAAATACTCAATTGATTAATTGGGAAGTGGACATAGGGTCAATTATATCCAAACCATTATAAATTGGTTATCTCTCTCCTACTTTTTTTTCTCCCCTTTATCCTTGTTATTGAAATTTTTATTCACCAATTCAACCTCCCTTCTTGGTGCCTAGGGACAACAGTTGACACTAACCATCAGTTAGTAAATATTTTTACTAAACCTCTTTGTGATGAAAGGATATAATTCATTAAAAGATAACTTGGTATGATTGATGAAAATACATTGGATTAACTTTAAACAAGTTCTTCATCTTCTCAATGTATTTATGTTCATTATTGTGTGATACTTGATCATTATTATGTGATAGTTGATCATTATTGCTTGAATTAATTACCATTAAAGTCTTTAGATTAAATAGCTAAAGTTTTTAATTTTGTATAATATTGATCATACTATCCATATGTTAATTGAATTCATGATTACATCATTGAGTTTGATTAATAACATTTATTAGCTAAGTTGTTTTAAAATTGTTTTTGAACTATGTGTTGTTTGAAAAACATGGCCAACGATCATTGCATTTCTCCTAATGATTGTCATGTTACTTGTTAGTTTCTCATTTTGATTCTATTGGTCTCTATTATCGTTGTGATACTCCAAGGACTATTGTTCATTATCCAATGGTTGTTGTGAATCGACCTCCATTATTGGTTGAAGAACACTTGTAAGAGCAAGCTAACGGTTATGTCCAACAGTCGTTACCTAATTGATAATAGTCGCTGAACACTCCCAATGGTCATATTTTTTTTAAGAAAAGGGGGAGCTCGTTGAACTTCTATTTAAACCCCCTTTAACCCTAAAATCATTTTACTTTCTAATTTATTTTGCTTTCTACTCATTTCTCTCAATTTCTATTATAAATTTCTATATATTTCCTTGCAACAAACACTTATTAACACAATCAAATGGCATCTAAACAAGATTCCACTAAAAGATATAAGCAACCTGTTAACAAGAACCCCAACCTTCTTACTCTAACTTCAAAACTAAGGAAAATCTAGCATCAATAATAGCTCAATAGAAGAAGAGAGCTATGAAACCCTCTTCAACCCAATAGTAATATAACAAATCTAAAACTGGCCAAGATTCAAAGGGGAAAAGGAAGGCCACCATAATAGAGTGCAATTCCATACCTTCAACTCTTCTTTTAGTTTAGCAATTTCGTCTAAAAATTGAAAAGGAAAAGGCATTAGCTCTAAAATTATTGAAAAGACATCTTGAAAGCAAAAAAATTATTGAAGTGGAATGATTAGCAAAGGTATGGGCTGGATGAAAAAGTTGAAAAGTTAATGGTTGGGACTGAATGAGAACTATTTTGCCATCACATGGAACCCTCTTATCTGGAGTTGACAATGGAGTTCTTAACAATCATGGAAATGTTAGGTAATGATTGTGAAGTATATGCGTAAGAAGGCATAATAACGTTCAGGATATTAGGAAGAAGTACACACTTAGATCAAATGACTTAACTAAGTGTTTTGATGCTACCTCATTTGGTTTGACAAAGCCTCCTCTTACTTTCAAAGTTGATGTCAACCAATTTTAGAAATTGATCACTCATGGAAGAAGCAACTACAATAGTAGCAATAATAAAGCTTTAAAAATTAAAAATCAAGCTCTAAGGATTTCCTACAGGTTCATCATCTGGAACATTAACGGAAGAGGATAATCCAATGAGAACTACACTATAATATATCTCTTTTACCTCTAATCATAAAAAATAAGCAGAAGGTGAATACTCCTTTGCTTTTGATGTAGAGAATAAATGGGAAAGTGGAGAAGGCAAACAAATTTGTGATGGCTCACTACATCACAATGATTGTAAAATTTATGAAAGTAATCCCCTAAATTGAAAAAGCCTTAAAGAAAAGAATATAATACCTCATAGTGAGCCCATTTGTGAGGAGATGTTACTAAGCATGGGGATCCTACAAAGACTTGATGATGGATTAATCAAGATGTTGCATGAGGAAGGTAAGATTCCTTAAGAGGAAGAGAAAAATGAGGATGTTCAAGAAGCTATTAGGGTAGGGGTTGCAATAGTAGAAGGAATTGAAACTAGTACACTTGCTACATTTGCTCCATCTCTCACTTATTTTAAGTAAAAAGTGTTTGGGCAATTGGAAACCCTCACTAATGTTGTTTAAAATGTTGAGTCCTCTACTACCTCTTTACACCAGAAAATTCAAAGACTTCAAAGAGAGATGAAAGACATCAACTAAACACTGGATTGGATAGTAGAAGGGTTGAATCTACAACCAGGGACTCTAAATACTAAAAACTAACAAAAGGTTCCACTTAAGACGAGTCAAGAACCTAAAGTTCTTTCATCTAAGGAACCATATGTAATAAATGAGCCTAAGAAAAAAGAGTCGAAAGAGCCAACAGAGCCTAAGAATCAAAGCACCACCTAATACCTCAACCATCCATAAAACCTCAAGATCAAACTTATACTTCTCTATCTAAAAACTTATCCCCTCATGATGCATAGTTTATTTTATTTCTTTTTCTTTTTGTCATTATTTTTAAAAATAGCTGATGTATTTGACAACATTGCTTTGTAATGAAAAGTTAACTCTTTATCTATATTCTCTTTCTATATGCTTTATATTCCATTGCTATTATTGTTTGATTCTTCTTAATAATGACAAAGAGGGAGAAACATAATGTGAACTTGATAGATGGTGCATATAATATGAGCTTTAGAGTGAGTAATATGAGCAAAATGTTTATGAACAAAATATTAGTTAATCTTACCAAGAAAGATCTCTTTCCCATGATAGGGGGAGTTTGAACATATTGATATACTTAAGGTGGAGTTATTGATTGATTGACTTTATATGATGTACACCTATTGGTTTTGAGTTAGAGATTGATTGACTTTATATGATGTACCTATTTGATTTTGTAAGATTAATTGACTTTGATAGATTATTTGTCGTCATAAAAAAGGGGAGAATGTTGAACCAAGCCTTGTTTTGATGATCGCAAAAACATCTAAGAGCTAACCTTTGTCCAAATTATTTGTGTTAATTCTTACAGGTACATTAATTCATTGAACCATGATGATTGGAGAAAAAGTTATGATTGAAAACTCTAAGTATTAAAAAAGTAAAGATCAAGCAAACTAAGCTTAATAGTCTAATGGGTGTTGCCATAATTCAACATACATTGTAACTCTAGTAATGGGCATTGAAGGAACTCAATATATATTGGAATATCACCCTAGAATGAGCAAAGTCTTTTGGATCATAGCTAGCGTTGTCCTCTTCTAAATAGGTGTTGGATAACTCAAAAACATGAGCTATGCCCATTAAACTTTGCAACATGCATGGTTCTTGATTTCTCAACAGGTATTGCATTTTCGCAACAAGCATTGGGCCAAGTGACTTGAATTGAGTATAACTCTCAAGATCTTGAAACGAGATTTAGAAAAGCTCCATAGATTGAGCTAAAGTTTTGAGACCCTCTAACAAGGCACTCTCAATAATGTAATAGGCGTTAAGGATATTCAATAGGCATTAGAAGTTCACCAATAGTCATTGATGTATTATTAAAGACCATGGAAAATAGAGCATCAAGTTCACACCTTCTTGGAAATCTACAACAAGCATTATTCACATCTCAACAGAGGTTGATATTGAAGTCCAACAGGTATTGAGAATATCCAACAACCATTAAAGTTAATTGAATAAACAAATGAAAAAGTCAAAGGAGGAGCATTGAGATAAACTTCTTTTTTACGGCTAGTCCTAATGGGCATTTTGTTAGTATCAACGACTGTTGAAGTTGTATTTTGTTTGACAACCACCCATTTTCATGAAATCAATGATGGTTGATGACTCAATAATAGGCATAGAGAATTCCCAACAAGCGTTGAGTGTCTACATCTGTAATATAAAGTGATAGCTTTCTTTCTAACAACTAATCCTTTGTTTCAACTTATAAAAGGACTCACTCTCAATAGAAACAAATAGAGAAAACCATTCCATTAAGCCAATATTCTATTGTGAAAGCTATTTTCAAATAAAAAGGGTGAACCAAGAGTGATTAGCAATCAAGAGAAGTTCATTATTTAAAGCTTGTAAGTGTTATCTTTAAAATAAAGTTTGAAGAATGGCTTGTCAGATATTCTCCCAATACTCTCAACCATATCAAGCATACTTTATGAGTGTACTTTAAAGTGTTCTATTGCTTGAGTGAGAGAGTTATCCTGACCTTTAAAGTTGTATTTTGTGTAAGGAAACCCTTGGTTAGGAAATCTTAAAAACCATATATTATGAAAGGTTTAAGATAGTACCTGGAAACTATTTTGGGATAAGGTTTTAGTAGCAACCAGTAAGTCAACTTGTAATGGCTTGTTAATGCCTACAAACTAATGTTGTAAAGGTGGTTGATAACACATTAAGCTATCTTATTAATGAAGGCTTTAGCAGGAATACTAGAGGAGAGAACATAAGCAAGTTGTGTCGAACCTCTATAAATCTTGTGTCTTGATTCTTCGTTCATTTTCGCACTTAGTTTTTATTTATAATTACTTGTCATTGCCCTATTCAACCCTTCTTTTAAGGCATCAAGGGACAACATTGCATGGCCTATGCACCACTGTTTTAATTCTATTAGCATGAACTTATTTTTCTTTTTCACTTTCTTTTTGTCAACTCCACACTATTCTGATATAGCTTGATTAATTGATGAAGCATATAATCAAATGCAATAATGGACTTAGAAGAATTAATCAATTATGCAAAATTTCAACAAATCATGTTACAAGTGTCATATAAAAAAAAGGAGTATAGTTTGTGTCCTTGATCTTTCTTTTTCTTTTCATTTAAGTTTAGGGGAGAGATGTAGAATGATTTTTTTTTTTTCCAATTATGGGATTCTTTTTATGAATAGAATAATTAATTAATTCTTTTATTTTATTTAATTCATTCTTTTGGTCTTTTTAATTTAAATCTTCTAGAGTAATTGTTTGTTCAAATAGTGAAGACAAATTAATTAGAGTGTTGATGAAATCGTACCTTGTAAATCTTGAATTTTTTATTACTAGTAATGAACTATGCATGATTATCTTGATGGGAAATTTAAACATTTAAATAAGCTTGATTAATGATGTAAGTTGTTTCTTGTTTAAATTGATTTAAGAATTTGCTTGAATTATTACATTTAAAAATTGATTACTTGTTTGAATTCAAACGTATGCATGTGAGATTGTTAAAAACTTTTTCATTAACTCTAGAACAAGGCATACAATCTTTTAAGGTGAAATATTAATTTGCACTTGATCAAGGAAGTGATTTAGGCATTCTTTGTATTAACTCATTTAACCTCCCTCCATATCATAGTATTTTTATCCTTTGCACCATTTTTGAGTCTTGAAATACACTCTAAAAGTATATATAAGCTTTTTTCTTGGTACCCTTAACTTTATCACCATATAATCATCATCGTGGCCTATCCTCTAAGAGAATTTTGGGATTGAAATTATTGAGTGGCACAAGAATTTTCATTATGTGTAAATGTTGAAATTTCCTTCTTGATTGTTTATGTGAGCATATGTGCAAGTGATTCATATTTGCCATGAATAAAAATAAATAAATAAAATAATATAAAAATAAAAAGTTGATAATTATGGAGTTTACTTAAATTATTTAAAGTTCACCATTTTGATATGAGATACATTATGTTAATAATTTGCTCTTGAGGTTTATAATGAATTTTGATTATTTGAGTTATTATTAATGGAAAATACAAGAAGGAAGGATTTGAGAAGTGTAGAAATTTTGAGAATATATGAACATTTTTATTGTCACTTGATTATTTTCATTCTTAGAGTTCTCTTGCTTATAACTTTTTATCCTTTTCTTTGGAAAATTATTTTTCCCTTAGTCCTATTACAAGCCAATAAAGAACTTTTGATCTTTAATGAGGTGTGTAATTACATTATTAGGCATTGATTGTATGTTCTTACTTATGAAATTATACATAACACTATGTTAGGAAGAGATTTGACAATGCTTGCATGTGTTATGTTTGATTTTAAATTGTATAACAAGAGAAAAAGGTGTATTATAGTTTTTCCAACTTTTTGGCAGATTTATACTTTGAATTGCTTGCAAACTTTCAAGAGTGAATTTAAGTGCTCTAAATTTTCTTATGAATTTAATTATGATAATTTATTATGAAGTTTTCTAAGTTCAAAGATTTGCAATTGTGATTTAAGAAGTTCTCTTATTTATCCTTTTCTTTGCTTGAGGACAAGCAGAACTTCAAGTTTTGGGGGAGTTTGATAAGAACCTTTTTAGCACATATTTTTAGGTTATAAATTAGGAGTTTTTCTTATTTTTATGAGGCTTTTATTTTCAAATTAGTTAATTTTTTGTCTCTTTATGTTCACGCATGAATTTCTCCAAAAGGAGTTAATTGTGATTTTCCAATAGTGTTGTATGGGTTATTAAATAGCCCTTGTGTTGGACCATGCAGTGACATAAAGTTAACTAGTTAGCATGTACATATTTAGAATTAGTAGAATGCACATGGACCATTGCATGACCCATGCATCGGGCCATACAGAGCGTAATATACATATTTTAAAACGCAACTCATACTGCTTTTTAAGAAGAGACGTGACCTATTTTAGATAGACATTCTTGAGTGGAAAAATGGCAATTTTAAGGAGAGAAAAGTGGGATCCAAGATCTACACCAAATTGAGAGAGTTTTATAAAGATTTTGAGAAGTTTTCTCTTAGGGTTTCATTGATTTGTTAGCAAGATTCTTTTTTTGAACATTATTTTACTCAATTCAATGAATTATTTCTTCCTGTTTATTTCTTTTTCTTCTCCTAGGATGAACTAATTCATTAATTCTAGAAATTAGGGTAAAAGTCTAATGCTTCCATGATTATATGAAGAGATTTTTTTGCTTCAATTATATTAGGTTTCTTAATTTAATATGTTCGAGCTTAATCAAGTGTATGAATGGCCTTATATATCCAATGCTTAAGACTTTAGATCATGGGGTGAAAGTGGAAGTCTAGGGATAGTCTAACATGTTAAACTAGAAGATTGAGTACCAAGAGTGGGCTTGACTTCTAAAGATGTTAACGAATTATTCAAAAAACTTAATGCATTTTTATTTAATTTTGTGGCCATGAGAGCCACATAATTTTAGTAATAATAGTCTCAATTTTGCTTGAGAGAGATTATTGGGCAAATTAGGAAAATCCATTTTAAGCTTTATCTATTCACATTTGGAATAAAACTTTTAGTATAATTATGAAATAGTATTATGGTATACCCAAATTCTCTAGAGATTTTTTACATAAGAGTTTCTTTTGATTAAATTTCTATTAACATAGATTTTTTAGATTTTATATTAATTATTTTTGTCATAATTCAATTGCTAGATAATAGGAAAAATAAACCCTTATTGATAATTGTATGAAACAATCCTTATAGGAACGATATTTACTTTTTATTATATTACTTGAAGTGATTTGTGCACTTGCAAGGGTTTTACACACAAGTGTCATCTATAATATATTAAAAGGTCAAGATCCATTAGAAAGGTGAAATAGTGATAATTTGTGCAAAAATTGGAGAAATTGTGTCGACATTGAGTATAATTGTCCTATATCTCAAGGATTTTTCGGTGGCTAAGATTATATAACAAGTGGGTTGATCCAAAAATGATGGGTATTATGATGAATATGAACTTTCTTTTAAGGTAAGGGTTGGGAAAAAACTTTATAGGTGTGTAAGAATATTACAAAATCCCCACTCAGACCACTAGAAAAGAATTGGGCCATTACAAAAAGGGAGGAAATCAAGAAATAAGAAATTTGCATGAGTCTCTATCTAATTTCTTAATGAAAGAAGGAGAGATGGTTCAAGAGGTTGAGGAGGAGACTACTTAGAAAGATAAGAAATAGATGGGTTGATAATTTTATGGATGACCTCGAGAAAGCATTCTTCTAAATAGGAGTTAGGAGAACAATTTATTTGATTTACTAGGATTCATCAGAGGAAAAAGTTGAAAAGAAGAAGATGATGAAGAAAAAGAAGGTTAAGTAGGTTTTAAAGATGAGGGATACTCAAAAGTCAAGCAAATCTACAATTTCATATGGTCCTCAAACCATGTGTCCGTGGAATGACAAACGCAAGACATCTAATAAGGAACATTAGCAATATTTATTGGACTAATAATTTTGGGCAACTAGCGAAGACCCTAAAAATAAGAAGTTTGAAGTGATTAATCAAGAGGTGCCTTTTATCGATCTAAAATAGGGATATACTAGGTTATGTATGTTCACTAAGGGAACATACACAAGGATAATCTTGGCCAACATCAAGGACATGATTGTTAACTCCATTAAGGATAAGGGTAATAGGGGAAAAACATAAAGCCAGACAGTAGAAGATCAATAGGCAGAGTGGGATAAGATGGCACTTTATAAGAATTTTATTAAGATTGAGGTAGGAGATAAGTAAGATGAAACAAGATTTTAAAGGGGTGGTAAAATTCATGGTTGGCACAAAAGTTGAGAAATAGGTGAGTTCTGAATAGTTAGAGATTAAAATGCTACTCTTGGGATGAATGGTGAGAAGAAAGCTGAAGAGGAAAAGGAGACGAATGTCAAAGGGATTCCTGCCAACCTACTAGAAGAAGTTACTTTTCTTGAAACCTTTGATGTTCTTGTTTCTAATGGTGTATTAATTTCAAAGTTTAAGGAAATGAGTGATGAATTGATTACTTGTGCAATGTGTTTTCTTGGTGGTAGTATGCATAACATGCATCATTTTATGAGCATATTTAATATTAATTATATGCATACCACTATATTTTATCTTGGCACATTAGAAAATTCAAAAAGCTTGCTCATTGCTAGTGATGTCACATTAGAGGAGCATAAGATGTTTAAATAGTTACTTTGAAAATATCAGAGGATCTTTGCTTAGACATACAAAGATTATTGGAATAGGTGGTAAATGTGGCAACCTAAAGGGAGTGAATTGGGTTATAAATAAAAAAAAACACAAATAAACTAAGCAAAAGTAAATAAACACACAAATTAATATAAGGATTTATAATGGTTTGACAACTTATCTACTCCACTCCATAAGCTTTCACTTAGTCCATTTTATTTCTTTTGTAGCCTTAGGAGCAGCCTTTCCCTTTTACAGGCTTAGAGACAGCCTCCTCTTTGATAGACTTAGGAAGAAACCTTACAATCACTCTCTTTTACAAGGAACAAGAAAGCCTACTTAATGCCTTAGTATTTTTCTAGGCACAATACCAACGTTTACAACCACTAATGAGGATAGGTCTAAGCATTGTCAAATGCCTCTCAATTAGTTAGTAAATACTCTTTTAATGGTTAAGAAAGTGGACTCTCAAAAAGAGTAACAAAGTAATCTCACTCTATCCAAAATATAAACAACACCCAAAAAGGTTTGCATAAAGAGTTGCTACAAGTTCTCTAAATGATTACAAGTATTCTTCAAAGTCTCAAACATTTTTCTAATCTTAAAAAATGCTCGTTATATAGCCAAACTCTAAAATTAGCCATCGGAATAATTGATATTAAGTCTGATAGCTTTTCTGCAAAACTAGCTATTAGAGGTGACAACACCCATTATTCTTCATAAACCCTATTGAAATTGTAACGATTACTTTTAACACCTATTCAATCCTCTTTTATGCCTATTGGCTTTTAGTACAATGCCTATTGGAGTAAGAACAATGCTCGTTGCTCATTTCCAGAAAGCTTAAACTTGTGTTTTGTTTTTCAAACTTTGCACAGTTGTTTTCCATGCCCATTGAGCAATTCATAATGCCTATTGGGAATGTCTATTGAGAAGGGCCAATGTCTATTTCGAGTTCTAAAAACTTTAGCTCAAGCTTGGACACTTTTCCAATACCTGTTACGAAAATGCAATGCTTGTTGCTTGGCTAGTGAACACCTATTAGGAAATTACAACGCTCGCGATGAGGTCTAGTATGGCTCAACCTTGAGCATTTCTCTAACACCAATTATAAAGGGGATAACACCCATTGTGAGGTCCAGAAGACTTGTCTATTTGTAGCATTCATTCAATATCCATTGTTCATCCTTTAATGCCCATTAAATGGTTGAACACCCGTTGGAACTTCCTTAATGGTCGTTGAACTTACACAATGCCCATAGAACTTGTTCCAGCCCTTTTACGCTCATCAGGTCTGTTCAAATAATCTAGAAACACTAAAGTACAAACATTAAAATTCTCTTAGTTTAGTTATAGTTTTGTTATCATTCAAAACACATCATTCAAAGTAGAGGAGTGAGTTTAATGCCTTGGGGTCACATGTTCTCCATGCATTCTCCCCCTAGCATTCACAATAATCTCTCTTTTTTATTGATGAAAGAACTAAGATACTTTTATAGGAAAAACATAAATCTTAAATACACAAAGGATATTAAATGTTAAAGCATGAAACTACAAAGAAGATACCAATCATGACACATACCCATCAAAATATCCACACAAGGCTTGATACAAAATATACTAGATAAGATAGCAAATGTCTGATGTTAAAAACATAAATAATACCAAGTGTTATGCTATGCAAATAAGTGATACCAAACAAAGCAATCAAATCATCTAATCAAAGCATCCAAAACTTCTCGCCCCCCCTCCCTCCCTTTTTTGTCATGAGAAAAAGATATACAAAAATTCTCCCTTTAAAAAATGTTCTCCCCCTTACAAATATACAAACATTCTCTTCCTAAAATCTAGACCAATGTCCTTCAAAATAAAAAAAACATAATGCCAAAAATACAAAACACTTAGAAAGGAAAATTCCCCCTATCTTTATGCTTTCTTCTAACAAATCACCCAATATGTTCGAACACAAATTCAGTTGATATAACTTGGGGTCATATGTTTTATTCATGTGTTGAGAAAAGTAAGATATGAAGGATAGTTACAACAGATTCATAAAAAAAATCCAAATTGATACGAATAATGGTTTAAAGTTCAAATTACCCTTCAGTAAAACCATTACAAATAAAATAAAAGGAGGAACAAAAATACATTACAATTACTGATTTCCAAAAATACAAATGTTTTTCAAATACAAATGTTTTTCAAATTCTACATCTCTAATCACCATTTGATTCTCCATTTTTAGCAGAAGGTGAAGAGCTTCCAAACCTATAAAATTAAACCTTCTTTACTTCTAATTTTCTTTTGGGTCTATGGGGGTTAGCAACATAAATATGTTCATCTCTCAACCTAGCATAGCACAAGTATGCTTTATGGCTAAATTTCCCACAATAAAAGCATTGCCAAACAAATGCTTTCTTCAACTCATTTGTAGAACAAGTGTGAGGTGGTTTCCTAAAGGATTGATGCCTAATAAATGAAGGAACCTTTGCATTCTTGATAAGCCTAGTTCCATAAATAAAGACATGTTTTGTCTTTAGCCGATGAGAATGAGGGTGAGAGCAACTATAATTATGCATATGTAATTTATATGACAGTGAGGGAGTTATAGCTTTGGTAGAAGCTTTCATAAACTTTGACTTTGAAGTGGACCATTTAGAATAATCAAAGCCTAAGCCATGTCTATCTTTTAAAGTCTTTGACAGCCTAAGATAAGATCAAGTTTTTCTTTTCTTTTTGTAAATGAGGCAAGTGAATCTTTCAAAGTTGAGATCTCTTTCTTAAAACTCTCATTTTGAGATGACATTTTCATAAAATTTCTTTTCTTTTATCAAAGCCTCATTTTCCTTTTCTAATAGCTCAAAACTATTCTTTAGTTTTACCAATTCAATTTTATTTCTTTTAAAACTTTTATCAACATCATTTTGGTGGATTTTACGGCTTCAATAAGATTTTTAATAGTAAACATGTCTTTTAACTCTTGACCATCCTCATCTAAATCATTATCAAGAGAGTTAAGACATACCTATTTTGAAAAGCTCTCCTCTAAGGCCATGAGGCAAAGATTGGTTCTTTCTCTTTTTCCCATCCTTGGTTCTAATTCATCCTTGCTTGGTTCATATGCACTAGAGTTATCCCAAATGGCTTTATAGGCTTTCTTCTTCTTCTTATCCTTCTTCTTAGCTCTGGCTTTTAGGTAGTCTGTTTTCATGTGACCAAGCCTTCCACATTTATAGCATTCAATCTGCTCAAGCTTGCCTTTGCCCTTCTTCTTTAGCATCTTTTTAAATTTATTTGTTAGAAGGGTTATCTGCTTTTCATCCAACTTTTCATCATCATCTGAGCTAAGAAATTTGGAGGTCGCTTTGAGAGCTATTCTAATCTTTTTCTTATTTGCATCCTCAGATATAGGTGGAGCTTCTCTATTCAAGTTCATCTCATAATCAATGAGATTTCCCAATAACTCATTAAGTAGCATAGTCTTCAAGTCATTTGAATCCTTGAGAGAGATGACCTTACCAAGCCACTCCTTAGGTAGACACCTCATAACTCTCTTCAAAAGTTCCTTATTAGTGAATGTTTTCCCAAGAGCCTTGATTTCTCCAACACTCTCAATGAACTAATCATATATTCTTGAGATTGTTTCATCAGACTTTATAAGGAAGATTTAATACTGACAAAATGAGGGTCTTCATCTTGTTTTCTTTGACCCGATTTGTTTCCTCATGTGTGATCTCCAAGGCCTCTTAGATTTCCTTGGTAGTTAACTTCATGCTATCTTTATTATACTCACTTTTGCTTAAGGCACAAAAGAGCATATGGATGGCCTTGTCATTGTTAGCAACTTGCTTTTTTTTTTTTCTCTATCAGACATCTCATTAATGTCTTTCTCTATTTGAGTCCTATTAGCAAGTGTCTTCATTATAGTGTATAGACCTTTCTCTATAATTCTCCATAACTTAATAGATTCAGACTTGAGAAAAGTAGTACATTTCATTCTTTCAATATTGGTGGTCCATTCTATTGAAGAAAGAAGGTTTCACAACTAATTGTCCTTTTGGTCCATGCTTATTTTGGGTTGCCATAATTGTAAACCTTTTGCAGTTAAGCTTTAATAGAAGTTAGGCTATGATACCAATTATTAAAATGAGTGACAAATATGGCAACCTAAGAGGGGGGTGAATTGGGTTGTAAAAAAAAAACATAAACATAAACATGCTAAGCAAAAGCAAACAAACACACACACAAATCAATATAAGGATTTATAGTGGTTTAACAACTTGCCTACTCCACTCCCTAAGCTTTCACTTAGGCTTTTCTATTACTTTTGGAGACTAAGGAACAACCTTTCTTTTTAACAGATGTTGGCCTTAGGCACCAAGAAGGGGAGTTGAATTTTTGTATAAAAAATTAAAACAAGAAGTTAGGGAAGAGAGTAAGTAGAATAGAGACACATGATTTATAGTGGTTCGGGTATAATTGACCCTACGTCCACTCCCCAATTCTTAGAAATTGAGTGTTCCACTATCTTTCAATGGTGTTTTCAAGCTTACAATAAACTTTTACACTTGTGTTTTGAAGGCTCACATAACAACCTTTACACTTGTGTTTTTGAGGCTCACACAACAACATTTACAAATGGTGTTTATGCTCACACCAAACAATGTCTAAAAGAATAGAAAAGATTGAGTAGCAAAATTGTAAAAGTTTGGTTACAAAGTTATTAATTCTTTTGCAATTACATCTGTTTAGTGAGGTATTTATAACCTCTACCCACCAAAGAGACGTTGTAAGAAAACTGGTACAAAAACTTCAAGGTGTGCTAGACAGATTTTTGCATTAAATGTTTGACAGTATTAATTTGCGGTCGTGAAATCCAAATTCCATATGGAAAACCCCATTTGTGTCTAATGGCTAGTCCACGTGGCAGATTCTCATTAGCTCACCAGGAAAATATAGTCATTGCCTTTCACCTACTCTCAAAAGTAGTAGTCGTGATTTTTCTTGTACAGGTCGCGACTGAGAACGTGAATTTGTCTGCCAAAAATGTTCATCTTCTTCTTTAGGATTCGTGGTCACTACCAATAAGTACTCATCACTATTTTATCTTCTAACAGTTACTTGGGACACTTGTCAAGCTGTGGTTGTGGACTTGATTCCCTCTTGAGTTACTTCGAAATTCGAGGTTGCGACTGAGGCATGACTCACAACACGAATTCGTCTGTGACTTTAGCTTTCTTTTCTTTGAATTGGTTGCGGTAGAGAAGTGGCCCGTAAATACATCTGTCCATTTTGTCAACCTGCCTTGGTCTAGTTCACAGTCACTATTTATCAGGTTGTGGTCGTGAATTAGGAGGCACTAGCTTACTTTGGAGATTTTTAACTCCATCCAACTTCCAATGTAAAGACTAACTAAAAATTGTAAAACATCACTTAATTTTGAAACATTAGAATTGATCAATCCCCTTTGTTAAGATCAAAAGAGGTCCAAGACTTAGGGTTAACCATCCTAGTCGAACAACAAGCTCAATGACAACCTTTCTTTTATAGGTTTAGGAAGAACCTTTACAATTACTCTCTTTTACAAGGAATAAGAGAGCCAACCCAACCCCTTAGTATTTTTTTAAGCACAATACCAGCCTTTACAAGTAGTAGCAAGGATAGATCTAAGCAGTGTCAAATGTCTCTTAATTAGGCAACAAATATTATTTTAGTGTTCAAGAAAACCTACTCTAAAAAAGATTAATAGAGTAATCTTATTCTACTAAAAATACAAGCAATAACCAATAAAATGTTTGCATAAAAACTTGCTAAAAGTTTTGTAAATGATTACAAGTATTCTTTAAAGTTTCTAATATTTTTATATTCTTAAAAAATGCTCCTTATATAGCAAACTCCAAAACTAACCATTAGAAAAATTGATGTTAAGTTTGACAACTTTTCTATAAAAACTAGTCATTATAGGTGATAACACCCATTATTCTCTATCAACCCTCATTGAACTTATAACGATTACTTCTAACACTTATTGATCCTCCTTCCATTCCCATTAGCTTTAACTACAATGCACATTAGAGCAAGAACAATATCCATTATTCATTTGTAGAAAGCTTGAACTTTATGCTCTATTTTTGAAACTTTACATAGTTACTTTCCACACTCGTTGAGCAATTCACAATACCTATTAGAAACGCCTATCGAGAAGGGCCAGTTCCCATTTAGAGTTTAAGAAGCTTTAACTCAAGCTTAGATACTTTCAATGTTTATTGCTTAGCAGATCAATGTCTATTATGAACCTACAAAGACTATGGTGAAGCCCAGCATTATTAACCTAGAACACTTCTCCAACACCCATTGCAAAAGGATAACACCTGTTGCGAGGTCCAAAAGACTTTAGCTATTTACAACATTCATTCAATGTCCATTAATCATCCTTTAATGTTCGTTAAATGGTCCAACAACTATTAGAACTTCCTTAACACCCGTTAAACTTGCAAACACCTATAGAACTTGTTTTGGCCTTTTAACATTCGTTGGGTCAATTCAAATCATCCAAAAACACTATAGTACAAACATTAGAACTTCTTTTGATTTTGTTATAGTTTTGTTATCATTCAAAGTAGAGGAGTGAGTCTAATGTCTTGGGGTCACATGTTCTCCAAACATTCGACTCCTAGCATTCACAATAAAGATACGTCAAGGGTCGATCAATATAAAGCTAAGAACAAAATTATGACTTACTCACATATGATGCCAATGAAGTAAAAGCTCAGAAGAATGAGATCAGAATGGGCTCATTAAGTTAAGGAAAAGGTGGTGAAGTAGCTGAAAGCCAAATTTGTAGAGATAATTAATTACCCTAAGTGGTTGATCAATATAGTACTAGTGCCAAATAAGGATGAAAGAGTAAGGATGTATGTGGATCATAGAGACTTGAATAAAGCTTATCTCAAAGAAGATTTCCCATTACACCATATTGATGTATTGGTAGACAGTGTTGCAACATATGTAATGTACTCCTTTATTGATGGGTTCTCAGGCTACATTCAGATTCTCCAGCCATTACAGACAAAGTAAAGATAACTTTTATTACAGAGTAGGGGACATATTATTTCAAGGAGATGCCATTTGGTTTGAAAAATACAGGAACAACATACAAATGATTGGTGACTATTTTGTTCCATGACTTAATTCATAAAGAAATAAATGTTTATGTGGATGACATGATGGTGAAATTTACAATGAAGGAAGGACACTTTAAGGCCTTAAAGAAGTTCTTAAAGAGAGTTGACCAGTACATCATAAGGTTGAATCTTAAAAAATATGTGCTTGGGGTTATATTTGGTAAATTATTGGAGCACGTGGTGAGTAAGAGGGGTATCAAAGTTGATCCGAACAAGGTAAAGGCCATTCTTAGACATCTCCAATACATTAGAAGATTCATAACTAGACTTACTCTTATCTATGAAACAATCATGAAATTCCTAAGGAAGGACTAATAGGTGAATGAAACGAACAATGCCATAATGCTTTTGAGAAAATAAAGGAATACTGACAAACCCATTAGTGCTAAAATCCTCAAAGCTGAGAAAGATGTTAATTTTGTATTTAATAGTGGAAGAGAGTTCTATGGGGGCCATATTGGCACAAGAGGATGAATGTTGGAATGAATATGTCATGTATTATCTTAGTAAGAAACTACTCTCTTACGAGTGACTAAAGGTCAAGTAGTTGTAGAATATTTAGCCTAACTGTTGCACATAGAAGCAAAATCTGAATTCCTCTAATTCTCAAATGAAGGGTTAGGAGTAATTTAGCCTCAAGGTTAAAGGATGTACTTTGACAAAATGGTAAATAAAAAAAGAATAGGTGTTGGTGTAATTTTATTATCATTGGAAGGAGAATTATTCCCTATGGCAAAAATGCTAAATTTTAAAGTGACTAATAACATGGCTGAGTATGAAGCTTATGTACTTGGAATGGAATTACGATTGCAAATGAAGATGAGGACAGTTGAAGTGTTTAGAGGTTCACTATTAATCATGTCATAAGTAACTGATGAATGGGAATTGAAAGAGAAACAATTGAGCCCATGCTTGAAACATTTGAAGTGGTTGATCCAAAGTTTTTAGAGAATCATATTTTATCATCTGCCAAGGAGGCAAATACAATGGATGATGCCTTAGCCACCCTAGTCATGCTTAGATCACCAATACCATGCTATATGGATAAAGAAATGTAGGTTTTAATAGTAAACTATTCAGGGTGATGTAAAAAGGTACTTGGAAGTTAGAGAGTACCCTGAGGTGATTGAAAAGAGAGATAAGGATGTAATTTAGAGGTTAGCATCATAGTTCATAGTTCAAAATGGCATGGTGTAAAAGCAAATACTGGACGAGGTTCACTTGAAATGTTTAACATAAGAGGAAATGAGTAAGGTCATAAAAGAGATCCATGCATGAATCTATGGCCCCAAAATAAATGGGAAAGCTTTGGCTAGAAAAGTCTTAAAGATGGGTTATTATTGGACCATTATGGAGTGGAATCACATTCAAATAGCCTAAAACCAAGTTAGGTTCATGGCAGGCTCAATCACTTGCCCTTAATGGAATTATAGAATTTGACTTCACTATGGCCATTCACGACTTAGGGCATTGATATGACTAGAGAAATTAGGCTAGCTTCTATAAGGGCGCATAAGTATATTATGGTAATTGTCGATACTTCTTGAAATGGGTGGAAGCTAAATCTTTGAACAAGTTAGGTGTAAAGCAGATGGCTTGATTTATGGAAAAAAATCTCATTTACCGCTTTGAGTATCACATCACATGGTGATAGATAATGGCGTTCATTTCCAAGTTGAGGTCAAGATAATCTTGAAAAGTATGGTGTAGTCCATTACAAGTTAACTCCTTATAAGCCACAAGCCAATGAGGTAGTTAAAGTGGCAAATAAAACTGTCAAGAACAACCTTGACAAAATAATAGAAACTTACAAATATTAGTAGGAAAAGTTTCCTTTTGCATTATATGTATATCAAACCATAGTGTATAGAATGGAGGCAGTGTTACTAATTGAAATGAGGATGAAGTCCTTAAGGGTGTTGTTTGAGACAAAGATTCTTGAGTATCAGTGGGTAAGAAGTCCATTTGAATAGTTAACCCTGTTAGATGAAAAGAGGTTGAAAGCCCTTTATCATATCCTGTTATATCAAGCTAGAATGGCTTATACTTTTAATAAAAGGGTTAAGGCAAGTACAATAAGAGTCAAAAACTTAGTATTGAAAGCAATATGATCATAAGTTTAAGATCCATGAGGAAAATTCAAATAAAATTAGAAAGGTTCTTATGTGGTCAACTAGATTTAGTCAGCATGCGATGAAATTATTTGACATGGATGAGAATGAATTCTTCGAGTTGGTAAATCTAGATAGGTTGAAGAAGTACTTCATGTAGGGATAAGTTTAAAACCAGAAAGGGTGGCTTAAGCAAAAATTAGGGCATTAAAAAAAAAAGAAAAAGAAAATCCACTAAGTGGAAAATCTGAAAGGGTGGCTTAGGTATAAATTAAAACATGAAATATATACAAAAGAAAAGTAAAAACTGAGAGAGTACGAATAGCCACTAGGGAAATTTTCCATATGATGACATAATAGAAGATGACATCAAAGAGTTCAAAGTTAAAAAAAGGAAGTTTACATGTTAAAGGCATTAAGAAAAAGGAACTAAATGATCCAATAATCCATTATTAAAGGTAATAATTATGCATTTAATTGATATGTGATATGCAAATTGCAATGAACCATGTTAGGCATCATGTTAAAAGGAAATGCATTTGTATAAAGAAGTAATCTTTATCAAACATTCTTTTAAACTAAATGAAATATAAGAAAGTTGTCATGTGCTTATTATTAATGTTATGAATGTCTAATGAGAATCCTATATCACTGACGATTGTCTAACCAAGCCTTAAAGTTAGTGTCACCTGAAGTATGAGCCCTGAGTAGAAAAATGTGGTAGATATAATGATAAACTCAAGTAGCCTCCACTTTATCTAGGAAGTTCTAGGTCAGAGGTCTCTCAGTAAAGAATGGAAGAAAGCCAATTGCACTCTATATAGACCCAAATCGATGACAAACTCTATCAAGATCAAACAAAGTGCCAGATGATAGAACCAAAATAATCACACAATCCTTAAAGTCCTCAAAGTAACTCCAGTCAATGTTCACTATGGACAAGTCTAATGAATGTCATAATTAATAATAAACAAAGTCACTCAGCCCATTTCGTCTTAGTGGTAGCAGGTTTTAATAGATGATGATTTAAATGATATTGTAGGAAATAACGCCTAATGTCCACAGTTGGAGCAACCAACAAACCTAATTTCTCTTACAACTATATCTTAAAAAAAAGGGTTATTAGGCTGAAAACCTGACTAGGTGGCCTAAGCAAGAATGAACGGCCCAGTGAATTGAAAACTTGTAAGGGCTTTCTAGACAAAAATTAGGGTAATAAAAATATAATATAATATAATAATACTAGTACTTATACTAATACTAATAAATAATAAGTAAAATAAGGATAATAAATGCAATAAAAACAAAATATAATATAAAAATACTAATACTAATACTAATAAATAATAAGTAAAATAAGGATAATAAATAAAATGAAAGGTAGCAATCAAGGAATCATACCTGAAGTAGTAATGGACTTCTAGAGAAAGAATTATTTATACCAAGAGACACCTTATACAAACCCACAATGGTCTTATCAAGAATTGTAGGGACTAGTACATTCCCAAGTTTGATTCCTTCAATGAGAGGCAAGATCTACAAATATATCTCCCTATCGTCTATTTGTAGTAGAAACTCTCCTATCAAGACAGTCACTAGGTTACGAGTATGTGTTGTCGAGCATAGCCCCTAGAGCGATAAAGAGCAAGAAAGGGAGACATGAGAATATTCTCCTTACCCAATATGTGCATACGAACCTCATGATATCACAAATCGAACAGCTTCATCATTTTCTGGATATGTGGATAATTCAAGCATGGTAGGGCAATCTAGTCGGCACCCATAATCAAACAGCCGAGAATGGCACTGAATGCTTCTAGTAAAGCGTAGATTTTAGTATCTTTAAAGTGTAAAAAATAGGTAGTGGGTCCCATAAATCACAAGTTCCTGAAAGAAAATCCAAGTTGAGTCAAACTGTGAGAGATATTTGAGCTTCAGGCAAATCAGACTAATTCTATGGTGGGAAAGGCTTCAAAAATGTCTTGGTCATGTTAGGAAAGGCAAAAATAGTAGATTTAGAAATGAAAATTGAAGAGGGAGTATTTATAAAAGAAAAAGAAGGTAAATGGTGCATAACAACTATATACACTAGTACATGGATGTATAGACAACTCAAGTTGTCTCTATAGACAATTAATGGTCTATATAGACAACTTTACAGGTTTGTACAACCCTCTTTTCTTATTGAATTTTAGGCAGACTTTCTCCTACATTTTTTATGTTATTGCTTCATACCTATTCTTAAAGACATAAGTGAATGAAAAAGGTGCAATCATGCATTTAGAATATGAAACATATAGCAAAATCAAAATTAGGCATCTATATTCAAGAAAAGTATTAGAGTTAAATAAAATTAAGGCAAAATCACTTCAAAGTATCTTTTAAAATATCTAACTATTCAAATAAGGACCCGAAAAGGAGAAGGCTCCTAAAATTGCCCAAATATTTGTCGTACAATGCCAAAATCAATAAATAGAACTAGTGTATTCAATAGAGTACAAAGTATAAAGAAAAAAATCCTAAAAGTTAAGTTAGTTATAGGAAGATCAATCTTCCTCATTTCTTGAAGTCTCCTCTTCCTTCTCCTCTTCTGCCGTGGAAGCAGCATACTCATTTGAGTTTGAGGGTGCCAACAATACCATCCTTTCAATCTCAACCTTTGCCATTGCCAAATGCTACTTTGTGTCCTACAATTCCTGAGTCAGGAGTTGCATTGTCTTTCATAAGACAAAAAGATTAAGATGGATAGAATATAATGTGCATACACGGGCATAATCATAGGCACCCATTTATGATTTGCATTTTTTATTACTAATTTGGACCTCCATCGACTATCGAGTTTCTATTCTCTTCATGGTAGTAATCATGTCAACCATCACATTAGCCTGGACACAAGAAATCTATAAAGGAAACTTTATCTTAATAACACATGATTAAGCACAAGCAAAATACATAAACAACATAAGGAGAGTGGTACTCCAATGTGTGGTGTCAGTAGGCTCAAATGTATATGCTAACTAAGTAATCTCTAAAGCCATCATAGAACTGATCAACAAGGCCATGCATGACTTGATCATTCTATCTGGAAAGGGGTTAAACTCAGCCACAACCATTAGCTCTAGTCTTCCAACTTTAAAAATAATAGCTCACTTATGACCTCAGATGGTTGAAATAGGCTTTATTGGCCTCTGCTTAGAGTATGCCATCGCCTTTCAGGCCTTCTAGTGCAAAACCATCCTAGTATATGCCTTGTGGTGCAGGAATGCCTTAATGGTCACTCCATCAAAGAGATCATCCCTAAAAGGCCCTAAGTCATCCAAGTCTATATGTGATGCCACCCATGATAAGTTGCTCCCTTAGTATGGAACTCAAGACATGTTGGTACTCCTCCTTTAGGTTTACCACCTAAAACATGTTCAAAGGTAGACATTGACGAATTGATAATGCATTTAACCCTTCGCACCATAAGATAACCCTCTACATGAGATACCACATTTGGAGTGAGGGTCCCACCAATAGATTCACCTGTAGGGGTCGTCCTTCACCTCTACTACCTCAGGCTGCCACGTGATAGGAGGTCCTATCTAGTTCAGTCTCAACTATAAAGAAAATGAGAGAACCCTAGTCTTACCACTGTAACAATAAAACCAAGATTAATAAATAACAAATGAGCTAATGTTTAACCTTGTTTTGTAGGATGAACATACTTGGTCTAAGGTCATAATATTTAGGAAGTTATGCCTGATCTCAATAAATGATTCCTAATGGTATGCTAAATGCCACTTCACAAACCGCAAATAATAATCGTCCATGTCTTGCAGAGGGTTGCTACCCTCTAAGAACCTCAGCTCCACTGCTCAAGCCTATCACGAAACATAAATGTTAGCTCAATAATAACTAAAGAAGCAAATAATTAAGTAAAATGACTAAATTTATGAGAGTAGTTACCATCAAGACTAACCATTATATGATTGCCCCTATTACATCGATTAAGGAGCCTAAATATGTTCACGAGCACCATAGATCCTCAATGGAAATGGCAAACAAGCCCTAAATCCTTAAATGTTAGCAGCAGGTAAATCTCAACAGTGTTTTTAAGGTTCATGAAAAGTCCCTAATCGAATCTACAAGAGGAAGCACTGAGGCACCTAGTCCACTAGCTCTTATAGGCTATCGATAATAGTGACGAGTGCCTACACCTTCTGGCTAGAATGTTCGAATGAGAGGTTTCCTTCCGTCTAAGGAATACAACTAAGAAACCTATAGACATAGTCCCTTTATAGCACTAAGTGGTATATGCTAGTGTCTATGAGAAGTGGGATCCCAAAGTAGTGGATCCTTGTAAGGAATATAAAATCCATTATTGTGATGGTCATCTCTCTGATCTGCAGTAGGTGGAAGGTGTGGGTGGCATCCATCCACCGTGCTTAACAAGTGCCCATATCATAGTACAATCACTATGTAAAGATTTATTTAGGAGCATCTAAAGAAAAGGCAAAAGGTCAGTCTCTTCGAATCGAGCAACCACGCGAACCGACAGCTCGCTAAACTAAACCCTAGATAGGGTAATAGACACACTTTTTTTACTGAAAGAGACGCCGCCCAACAAGTGACAGAAGAAGGTATAATTCAATTTCCATAAAAATTAAAATATAATGGCATAACCAAAATAAACATAGCAAAAAAAAAAAGAAAAGAGGAGTCAAAGCAATAAGAGGATTCACAGGTAGATGCGTAAATCAATGAAAAAAGTTTATAGGACCAGTAAGCACAAAAATTGCAAAAATTAGATTAGTTATCTTAGATATGTAAAATATGTAATTTCACAAGCCAAAAGTGACACTTTATTTTTTTCGTGTGTAGTTTTTTTAAAATACAAAAAAATTGGAGTTAAGCATGACAAAGAGGTAATTTGTGGAATTTTGTCAAAAATAATGAAAATTAATTTTCCTTAAAAATTTCATAAGAATTTCAAAATTCAATTTACTAAATAGGGCACACAGGATTCACAAAATTTCTTAAAGCCAGCACAGTTCACAAATTAAGACAATAAACTATTTGGCAAATGGCAACACTAATATCCCAAAATTAAGAGGTAAGTGTCTTATATCTGGTTTTAAATTTCTTTCAAGTGAACTTAGTGCTCGCCTGTAGAGGACAATTTCAGGACAGTGCTTAAATTCTAAGTTACAAAAAGCAAAAAAAATTAAATTAAATTAAAAAATTAAAAAAATTAAAGAATTAGGAAAATGGAACCTACCACAATAGAAGTAACCATAGCCAGGTGATAGCAGATCATAGGCATTTAGTATGTCCCAGCATGACTCAAAGCCCTTTAGCAAGATCTTCAAAAGGACCCATGTCAACATGAAAGCTTAAGTGAAACCCCAAACAACCTTTAGCTACCCAAAGGCATTATAGACAATTGCCTCACCCTCATGAAAGTCAGCAATAATGTGAAACACGAGGTCGTCAAATTCAACCATCGCAAAAACTCGATAAGCAAAGGGAAACCCTAAAAGCTACATCCAGAGAAAATCTAACGAGAGAAAATAGAGAGAAAGGGGAAGAAAGCATAAATGAGCTTTAGGGCTAGCTAAAACCCTTAAATAGTAGGGAAGGTCTATATAGACAAGACTTGTCTATACAAACAATTAATATCCCTCTGCATCACATAATTTCTATATTGCACTATTTTACATATGGATGTCCATTAAGTTGGTTATACAAACAAGTCATATGTCTGTATAGACCACTAAAGTTTAAAAGAAACAAAAAGGGAAGAAAGAGAAAGTCTTTAATAAAAATGACCAAATCGCCTTCCAATATTATCAAAACTTAGGATAACAATTTCAATCGTTAGATTATCTATCAAATTATCAAATTACCCTAAAGATGCCAAAATTATCCCTTCTAGGGATAACAAAGAGACCTTTAAACTATTCCAGTATGAGTGTATTTCTATGATAGCCAAAAGGGCTATAATGATATAAATTCATCTCTAGGATGCTAGCAGGGCAATTATGACATCAAATCACCTCAAGAAAGACTCTTGAACTAGACTCATCCACTTAAAGAGTTAAGACACGTCAAACAGATTTAAGAAAATGAGTATTTATAAGGAGACTGTAACAACCATTTTCATTTACTAATCATGGCAGTCATGTCTTGAAAATTCATATGCATAAAGGTTAACTCATCATTCATACACAATCCAACATGTATTTAATGTATATATATGTTAACTAATGTTCAAGGCTAGTGACCACAAGTTGATTCCTATCTAGTTACATGTACATGACATAAGGAGAGAGAGAGTTGGAATTTAGACTATGACCGATGTTTCATATGTCTATATGCAAAACTGATGCCCCAAAAGACCCAAACCTTATGCTTCAACATTTGAAAAACATAACTGTGATTTGGTGTTTCGCGACTCAATGAATAAAAATAATAATCAGATTCTTATGATACAACCAGCAATCAAATATCATCATGATACATTACAACTATAAGAATTGACTATGCAAGTGCAAATGCAATAGATTGATTTTGTCGTGATCTTGCAAGTCTAAACTGCTTTCGATAATTCATATGATTTAAGTGACATTTAATTTTATTGATCAGCATATAACAAGTGAATCATTTGCTCAATAACAAGTGCTAATAGGACATATTGGTCCCTTTTCCAAGTGAGTTGCAAGTGTTTGATAAGCCAGTCACAACATCCTTTTTAGTCTCATATGTTAGTGTTCATTCATAATGGTATACCAAGTAATCATTAAGATCACATAATTCTCACTTAACTTATATTCACATGTAAAATGTTACAATTCAATCATATATACACGTAATGGAACACAACCATATCATAAAATCATCACATATTCACATTAGAATCTAATTATGGCTTTTACTCATCTTTGATGCAACTAACCTTTATGGTATGTTTGAACCTCTCACTTGGGCTTTCTCAATGTGTTGAGATCCTAAAATTTCATACAAACATGATTATAAATATGTAAAAATGAGTTTACATGCTAGATATGCAACTATGCTCACGTTCCGTGCATGTGGGTCAAGTACTTAAATTTATTTTTCTTGTATGCCAACCTGACTTTGAAATACTATAATTATAATAACTCTTGCTATATTTATCCAAATAACTTGATTATTTTTTGACATAAACTAGACACGTAATAATACCACATAGTCAAAGATTAGGTCAATATAAGGTCTACAAAAAATATGGTGAATTTATGAATTCTGCCCTATTTCAATGTGGTCTCAGTCTAATAAGGTGTTACAATATTAGCCATATCTCCAATTTTACAAATGCAATGGCAAAACTGATTTTCGATAAATTATAAAACACATAAAGGAACATTTTTCATGTTTTACATATTATCTAATTCAGTTTTAGGGTGAACATGTTCTAACATCTTGAGAATCAGTCATGATAAAGGAGCAATATCTCCTAACCCACTATGTACTTGGCAAAACTTATTTGCTGGAATTTATATCAGACATAGCTCTACAACTTTTAAGTTTAGAACATTAACAAATTCCCCATTCCATGGCTATCAAATTCTTGAAAAACAGAACTAAGTGATTGAATAGATTTCATCAAGTTTAGAGTCAGTCACAGTCAAAGAGTGATATCTCTTTCCACACAACAAATTAAGCAAAATTGCTTTACAAAAAATTACAGGGGACATAATCTTATAAATTTCATTAGTTGCACTTTGTCTAATAAGGTCATCAAAAATAAATGAAAACAACCAGACTGAGGAGATTTTTGTAGGTTATGAACCAGCCTTAATGAAGGAGCCATAGTTCTTCACACACCAAATTAAGCAAAAATGTTTTACATGCATTTAGATGAGACATAAACCTATAAGTTTTATGTTTTATAATTTCCCTAATTCCTCTTCTCGGACTATGAAATCATGGGTGCAACAAGCTGCTCTAATAATAAAACCAACACAATCAGCTCTATTTCTATTAAGTTTCAACTTCCATACATGAGTTCTACCTCAAATTACACTATAATTCTTACTAATCATTCATGTTTAACATGTTATAAGAGAGGAATTTCATATAGGAAGAAGATAAATTAACTTACCTCTTTTGCCAAAACAAGAAAAGCTTAGGGTTTCCTCCTAGCTAGCTTAGTTTTTCTTTTTTTTTTTTTCTTTTTCTTCTTTTACTTCTTCTTATTCTTCTTCTTCTCCTCCTCCTCCTTCCTTTCTTTCTTCCTTACCTCTCTCTTTCTTCTCCTACCCCTCATATTTTTCCTCTCTAATTTGTTCCTAAAGGATGATAAATTCAATTTGTATACCCATTATATTAAGACAAAATCATGGTGGCTTACTACCATTAGTTGGAAGTTCACTTTTCCTCTTTTAGTCCCTTTTCTTCATTCCTTCATCACTTTCATCCATCTACTAATCCCCTACTTTTAAATAAGCTCTAAGACACCATTATTTATGATATTATAACATGCAAACATCACATTTTTGTTTAAGTGCCCTAAATGCAATGGTGCAAGTGTCATCATCATGCTTATCAAATTCACATATAAATGATCATTTATCCAATGCATATGTTCATGTGGGATTGCAAATCATTTATGTTATAAATATATTCGTGTGAGAATGCCAATGAATGAGGATAAGGATGTTACAGAGACTACTATAAACATACAACTAGCCCTTGTACCTAACTTAGTGCCTACTAAAAAGTTGCTAAGACCCCTAGTACTTATTAGAAAGGTACTATGAAGCCCAGTACTTACTTGAGAGTTACTAGAAACATATATATTATCCATTAGTGCCTTAAAAGGAAGGGTTGAATAGGGTACTGGTAAGCAATAAAAAATAAGAGCAAGTGTGAAAATAATAAACAATCAAGATAACCAATTTATGGAGGTTCGACGCAACTTGCCAATGTCCTCTCCTCTAGTATTCCCACTAGAGCCTTTCACTATCTAGCTAGCTTATAGGTGTTATCAACTACCTTTACAATAGTAGTTTTTAAGCACTTCTAATCTGTTACAAGTAGACTTATAGGTGTTACTAAGACCGTTTCCCAAAGTAATTTACAGATACTACCTTAAACTTTTCATAAAGTATGGTTTTAGATCTCCTAACCAAAGGTTTTCTGTCAAATGAAATTACAACTTAGAAAATTGAGAAAAACTCTCTTACTCAAGCAATAAATAATTCAGAATACATTTGTAAGGTACGGTTGATTTGGTTGACAGTTTTAAAAAAAAGTTTGAAAACTTGTTCTTCAAACTCTATTTTTGAATATAACTCTTATAAGCTTTGACAAAGATGTTTTCTTATAAGCTAGATTACTCTTGTTTCACCCCTTTTATTCAAGGATAGCTTTCACTATGAAAGTACTCATTTTGTAAACATTTTCTCTTTTTTCTTTCTATTGTGAGAGGGTCCTTTTATAGGCAAAGATACAGAACTAACCATTAGAAAAAAAAAAATAGCCACTTTATGTCACTAGTGTAACATCTCTATCCCTATTCATTGGCATTATCACATGAATATATTCATTGCACAAATGATATGAAATCTCACATGAACATATGCACAAGATAAATAATCATTTAGACATGTGAATTGTAAAAACACGACAATGACAATTGCACCATTGCATTTGGGATGCTTGAACATATATGCAGTGTTTGTATAGTTATATAACAAATTATTTCATGTTGCATGCTTATTATAGCATCATAAATAATGGTGTTTGAGAGCTCATCTAAAAGTATAAGGAGCATCTAGAAATTAGAGAATGGACGAAGGTGATGAAGGAGTGAAGAAGAAGGACTAAAAGCAAAACTTTTAACTTTCAACCAACAGGAAACGAGCCCCAATCTTTTGACTTATTTAAGATAAAAATACAGACCATTAGGGTTAGATTTTGAGGAAAAAAATGTGGGTTATACCAGAAACAAAGAGAGAGCAAAGGAAGAAGAAAGAAAGGAAGAAGAAGAAGAAAGAAAGGAAGAAGAAGAAGAAGAAGAAGAAGAAGAAGAAGAAGAAGAAGAGAGGGAGAAGAGTGAGTTGCCTAAGGTTTTCCAATTCTGGGACAGTAGGTAAGCAAATTTATCTTTTTCTCAACTGGAATTAACCTCTCATGACATGTTAATCATGCATGGTTAGTGAGAATTATGGAGTAATTGTGGTAGAACTCTTGGATGGAAGTTGTAATCCAAGAGAACAAGAGCTGATTCTATTGATTTTGCTGTTAGAGCAGAAT
>CATIWR010141048.1:0-15139 GCA_949677035.1 Omphalea diandra
AATTTCTTCCTCTAAATATTAGTCTCAAAATTTAAAATAAACTCGGACTAAGTTATATCATTCTTGGCACACGTAATTGAATCTTTTTACCATGCTTTTTATAAATAGTTGACACCTAAATTAAACGTATCACATGCTTCACAGCCCCAACACTTTGGAAACCTCCAAACTCCACAATTTTTTTTAAGAAAAAGCAATATGTATAAAGTGATTCATTAGACATCATAAGCTAGAAGCAAAACTGCTTTATCAATTTATCCAAATAAAGCAAAACTTTTTTTTATCAATTTGTCAAAATAAATACTTTTTTTTTTTTGTTTCTTGATAGATGTCGTTTAAGGTTTTTGCATATATTAAATATTGTATTTAATAGATGTGTTATTATATATAAAAAAAGCTATGTTACCTTTAATTATTTATTTTTATCAATTATTGTGCACTCTAAAAAGAAGTAATTATATGAAAGAGAGAAATAGTAGAGTTGAAAAAAATTAATTAATGTTCATTGATAATTATAAAACGTCAAGTGTTATGAAACAAAAATTTCTCTCTAAAATGATATCTATTTTGGAGCGGAAAGAGTAGAGACAAATTCAGTTTGGTATTTTCTTCCTAAAACATGCTTATCTTTCTTTTTGTTGCACATTAATTGATTACTTTTCCAAGTTTCCAAGCATATACTTCTATAAACAAAATGTCCAAAACCATCAACAGTTTATCATTTTTGTTTGGAGTTAATAACAATCATAATCTTTGATAACTCTGGATATCAAATTGTAATGAAGCAACCTTGCAAAAGGATACAAATGAGCTAAGAGGGTTGAAATGCCTTCAATTACTCCGATTCTTAAACTAGGGATATTATTTTTGAGATTAGAGAATCTTTGAGAATTAAAGAATTGGGGAGTCATGAGAAAATTTTCTTGGTCTTATCTTTGTTGTTGAGATAAGCATTTATACCTTAATAGCCATTAGGTGAATCCTAACTGTCACCAAAATTTGGAGATTTTATTATTTCCATAAATGCATGATCTTCAGAGATTAAGAAAATAAACACGTCATTGATCTTTCAAACGTTAATATTTGTTACTTTGACTCCTCCATTAACGAGGTTGACTAGTCCAATGCTACCATTATTCAGTCTTTATATTTTCATTTTCCTAAAAAACTGTTCATTCATATGACATATATCTATTTGTGAAACGTATAAATATGTGAGGACTAATAATAATAATAATAATAATAATAATAAACTCAATTAAATATTAACTAATATAAAAAAATTGAAACCTACTGGTATTCTAATTGTAATATATTTATTGTAATTTATTTATATGTTCTAAAATTTTAATATTCTAAACAACTTAAATTATAAAAATATAAACATGTTCATGAAAATAGCTGCAATAACAAATTTTATTCTTTTCATTCTTTATTTAATTCTCCAATTTTGGAGTATGATTTTTTTTCTGTTTCTTTTTTTTTTTTATATTTGATTTTAATTATTTCTTTTAACTTTTTGAACACTCAATATTGTGATTCTCTTCTTATGTAGATTGAGTTCTCTATTCTTAATTAACTTCATATTCTTTCTTCGACGTAAAATATTCTATAAAATTTACATATTTCTTTTGATATCAATACGATATATAAAAAATAATTAGAATTTATGATGTTATGGTAGAACTTTTTTAATTGCAATACACATATATAGCATGGCACTTATTCTAATTTATTTCACCTCTACTTTTAATTTTTCTATATAATATAATGAATTTTCTAGGTAAGGAACACGTTATTGTATTGCATGCATTTTGATTTTTTTCTCATATTTAAAAGCAAATATATAGTTTGTTGAATTCTATATATAACTAGTTTGACAGTTTGATGTCTGAAGAAATAATAATTATTCAAATCAATTTTACTGGGGTTATTATATGATAACATAACAAATTAATTTAAAAAATATTACATCAATGATATTGAAATTCATAATGAAAGGTCAATTAAAAAAATATAAAAATTAAATTCCTCTAGAATAATACACTATCAAACAAAATAATTCTCTCTCTCTCTCTCTCTCTCTCTCTCTCTCTCTCTCTATATATATATATATATATATATATATATATATATATATATATATATAAACCTTAAAACTTGTTTTAATGACAATGAATATGAGTAATATTATGCAAAATTCCTTAATGATAGTTTAAGAATATATAAAAAAAAAGTATTATTTATATATATATGTGTGTGTGCGTGTGTTTTTAAAAATTATTACTCATGTATGATAATTTTGCTAATATATATATATATATATAGTTACTGACTAAAATTTCTAGATCCATAACTGTTTTCAATATCTATATCATTGTTAAGTTGCTTGAAAGGTAGGTCAATATCATCAATAGTTCTAACTTCAAGAACTAAATTCTAATTAGTTAAATGGTGGAGTACAAAATATTGATATGTCAATAATGAAAAATTAAAAATTAATACAAAGAAAATAACTCATTAATGATATTAAAATTGAGATTAAAACTAATTAGAAAAAATATAAAAAATTTAAGTTTGTCTGTAAAACTCTATCTATAAAGAGAGACTGATCTAAAGTTTTCAGCAATATTCTAGGTTCAAATTTTTCATAGTCATATAAAAAATTCTAATCATATAAATCATAATTTATTAGGTTATTTTTTTTAAAAAATAAAATCTCAATGCATTCTAAGGTATTATTAACTCCTTATCCATAACATTGTTAGGAGTCCCCTATTAAAACTGCTAGAACCCACATCAGTTATTTCTATGTCTATTGGCTAGATTCTTAATTGCATGTCGCGATATTATTTAAGACTTCAAATCTTAATTAGGTGCATGTATATCTATAATTAAGTATAAACAAAATTACGTATGTGTGCACATTAATATTAACTCTTCTTTGACAGTAAATCCTATTCTTGTTCAAAAAATTAAATAATTTCACTTTTATAATACCCTTTGTTTCATTGAAATGATTTGACCAGTCAACATTGCAGCTAAGACATTGGTGATTGTAATTTTTTTCTACAATTTGATATGATATTAGCTTAGGCAAGAGATTGCTGCAACTTTAATTCAGGCTATACAGTCTACTTTTCAACCATAGAACATTGAGTGAAAAGAAATAAATGATAAAGGTGCAGAGAAAGACAAGCATTTTTGAGATAGTATATAACCAAGAATTTACTCTTGTTAAGGAGAGCTATTTTAGTACTCTTGAAACTTCTATTTATAAAATTTAAGTTTCATAATCATGATATTCTAATTTTACAGTCTTTTTTGTTAGAATTTAAATTTTCAATGAGAATACAACTTGCCCTTTTTTTTGCAAATCTTCTTCTTTAAGAAGGAAAAAAATTATTACTTATATTGAATTATAAAAATAAAAAAATCATAGTGAAAAAGAATCATATCTTGGAAGTAGGAGAAATTTTTACTTATAGTATATTATAAAAATAAAAAAATAAATATACAAATTTTTAAAATTTATTAATAAATAAAAGAATTTATGTATATTGTTTTCACATAAAATAAAACATTTCCATTTAAAAAAAAGGTTATATCCTTTCAAAAAATAAAATTTAAGTTTTGTCATTTTATAATTAAAGAAAATTTTAAAGTATTATAATCAAATGAGATTACAATTTTTATAAAAAAATTTATTAATGTATTATTATTTGACTATTAAAGAAAATATTAATGTGTGGTTATAATTTACAATAAATTATTTGGAGTTGTGATTTATTATATAAAATAATAATAATAGTTTTTATTAAAACATTTGTTAAATTGAAAAACATCTACCTCATACGCATTTATTCTCAAGTTTTAAAAAGATCATACGTCAAATATATGCCCTAATATATTTCTTTCAATAGCATGACAAAAGAATTTATTTGAATTACTTTGACATGAAGTGTTAAAGAATTATTATAATTAGGGGTTCAAAAAATTTAATAATATTTTAAAATAAAAATAGGGGTGTGGTTTACTTTACAAAAAATCATTTAGAGTTATAATCTATTGTATATAAAAAACTAATAATAATTTTTATTGCAATATATATATATATATAAAAAATCTCTCAAATCCATATATAGTCAAAACATTGGCACGTAAATTTAAACTGATACAGAAAGGGAACCATATAATACATTAATTAGGAGGAAATGGACATTAATTACTTAGTTTATTATTATAATTTGGAAGGGTTAGGGTTACGGCCAGCCGTGGTGTCAAAAACTTTGAGGAAGAAACGGGCCCTTGGGATAGATAACTTGTTCTCAAGAATTGTGCCTAAGGTTGCAATTAGATTTCTCTTCACTTCCTTGTTAATCCCTCCCATCGACACTACCTCTGCATATGCCGCCGGTTCTTTGTTGCCGTTAAATGATATCGCCACCGATCCCTTCAGTATGACCATCACAAACTGCACCAATAACATTCCATTAAAATTCATTAATTCTTCCTTTTGATCCATTTCACAAATGGGAAACAGAAAGTTGTCTTTTAGGGCCGCGGAGAGTGTATTTGTTCCAATTATGGTGTCAACTCGACTTAGCAATAATATCGCAATTTGGATTATTCTTGCTATATATTATTGTATTACTAGCAATTGTCAACTATTTCATGATAGGGACCTTAATTACATGGAGAGGTCTATGCAGTTTTTACTACTTATTTAAAGATTTCACTGCTAGTATTTTTCTGTTTTCTGTGAAGTTTTTTTTATTATAGAATTTCTTTTAAATTTATAAAATTAAATTATTAATTTTTATAAATTTATCTAACTCTTTTATTTTTATAAAAGTATGAGTATTAGTTTTATATAAATAAAAATATTTTAAAAATTAATATAATATTGATAGAATCTTTTTTCAAATGAGTTATTTCCAAAAAAAAAAAAGCTATTCAATTTCTCATGTATAATACATTTCATTCTAAAGATTAATTAAATTATCAATAATTGATTTAATGAATGTAACATATTAAACACTTCATAATTATTTTAGTCTTAATCATCACTAATATATAATTAAAATTTTAAAAAATTCTAAAAATTTTTAAAAAATATGATAATGATAAATATAAATAGACGATCTGTGAAGAAAAGAAATCAACTAAAATTACACTTTATGCATAATATGGCTAAAAGCAACACATCAAATAATATTCGTGTAGATATATAATGATTAAAGTTTGGTACAGAAGGAAAAAAGAAAACAAGAAGAATTTTTGACAATCTTGCATATATGATATCACCCGAATACAATGATTAGAAAAATAATAATAAAATAAACCGGCACTACGCATTATAAAATTAAATTTGCAGAGTGATGCGCATGATAACATTATGATGGGGGAAATTCTTTCATTAGAATTGTCGTTTGTGATGATAGTGTACACCTGCAATGCATTATTGCTTCCAAATTTACATGAATGTGTATATGACTCGTTAAATTAGGATTTGTGGGACGTATTTGGAGATCATCTAATCCAGTTGTTACACTATAATGGGTTTCTTGATAACATTATATTGGTATTTTTATATAGTTCAATCCTATTGTCTTTTATCATCACCTCCAATCATACCAGCTAATTATTAATTTATCAACAAGTTGAAATATAGATAGAAAGATTTAATTTTAATGAAATTCAACTATTTTGTAGAGAAAAAACTCATTTAGTTTGAGGAACAAAGCAAAACTGATTAAGCATTTGATCTCTTCCTTTGGTTCTGTATATCATGTTCTATCAAAAATAAATCAATACAAACGATGCATATGAAGAAAAAGAGGATTAAAGAAGAGAAGAGTTCAATTACATGCTCAGGTTTGCCGATGATAGTAGCTACAGCTTTCGTGGCGTCGGCGAAGATGGGATCGGTATCGACACCGGAGAGATTAACGTTAGTTGAGATGTAAAGGCAAGGCATCTTTTCAGTGCTGTGGTCTCGCTCCTTTTTAGTCTTCCCAAGTCTCTTTGGACATTAGTTGTAAGATGAGGTAGAGACTAATAAAGGTACATAGGGGAAGCCAACCTTCGTCTTGCTTTATGTAATGGAGGATGGGTAGCACCTGGTAACCCCCCAAAAAAAATAAAAACTCGAAAATATCAACCCTAAGTTTCGGTCCGTTTCGTCCACTGAGTGTGGGACCGACTTCTGTTATCAAGAATACGTGACCGCGAAATTTTTGCTTGGACCACAATGCTACCTCAAATTTGGTACCGCCCTGTGACAGTTGCGCAGTGAAGTAGCAGAGCTCAATCAACGAAAAAATAACTTATATTAAATTACGAGTAGTATTTTTATTAAATAATATTAAAATTTTTATTTAATCTTTATTATATCTTTATATTAATATTAAAATATTAGACAAAAGATGAGTAGTATTTTTATTAAATAATATTAAAATTTATTATTTTTTAATGTAAAATTAAAAAATTGATATCACTAATAAATGGAATTATCAAATCATAAATATTAAAATTTTAAATTTTATTTTAACTTTCAATAAATGTATTAAATGATTGTTGTGTATAAATTTTGATAATTATATAATTAAGTAAAAGTAACATATAAAATTAAGTAATTTAATACTTTATAAACAATGAAACCAGCTTAAATATTAGGAAAATAATGATATGGCCACCGATCCCTTCAGTATTACCATCACAAACTGCACCAATAACATACCCATTATAATTCATTAATTCTTTCTTTTGCTCCATTTCACAAATGGGAAACAGAAAGTTGCCTTTTAGTGCCGCAGAGAGCGTATTTGTTCTAATTATAGTGTGAACTTGACTTAGCAATAATATAGCAATTTGGATTATTCTTACCATATATCGTTGGCAATTGTCAACTATTTCATGATAGGGACCTTAATTCCATGGAGAGCTCTATATAGTTTTGCTACTTATTTAAATGATGTACTAAGCACATAAGTAAAACATTATATTAATTTTAATTAATTATTTGTATAAATTATTATGCACTTTAAAAAATAATTATTATAAAATAAGAAATAATAGACTTGAAAAAATTAATTAATATTTATAAAACGTTAAACATTTTAAGATAAAAATTACTTTTAAAAATAACATCTAATTTGAAATAGAAGAAATATAATTGATTGGTACAATTAATAGTTGATGAACACCCATCAACTCATAAAAAAAACAACAACTGATAGTTGATTAACGTGTTAATCAAGTGTTATTAAAATTATATCTTATTTGGAGTTTTTTTTTTAATTTCAATTGTGAATAATTAATATAAGATAAAAAAATACCTTCTAAAAATTTTCTTTTAAATTTTTTTGATTTGTTTATCCTAAATACACATTACATTCAATAAACACATATTTCTTGTATAAAAAAAACTCACAAATTTTCTCACATTTGTAATAAGTATTCTTCTTTATTTTTTATTTAAAATATTTATCAATTAATTATTTTAATTTAATTTATTTAATAAAAATATAAAAATATAAATTAATCATATACCTTATCAGTTATTTTATAAATTAACAACAACAATTACATATAATTTATCAAAAATTTAATATCTATCAGCTACTAGCTAACAATTACTACCAACAACTATCAACTATTAACTATACCCAATAGCTATTCTAGATAGCTCTAAAGTAGTATTTGATAATTTAATGGTTGAATATTGATTATATTATAAAATGACACAAGATAATTATTTTTATATTTAAATTAATTTTATATGAAATGCTAATTTATATAATAGTAAATAATGATAAATATAAGGTTAATACTTAAAAAAAATAGATGCCAACTTTTATATTCATATGCTAAAAAAATCAAATTTCGACATTCAATTATATTTTTTTAAATGATGAATACTAATTTTTAAATTGAAATACTGATGAATAATATTTTTCAAATACTAATCCTTTATAGGTTGTCATTCATCCCAATTTCGCATATTGTATATAAATTTATTCCAACTCTTTTATTTGTATAAAATCATAAATATTAATTTCATGAAATTACAATGTATTTTAAAAAGTAGAAGAATATTTATAAAATTGTTTTGAGAAAGTTATATCTTAAAATATTTTTTATATTATTATATTAAAGATAAATTTATTATATATAAATTAAAATTAATTATTTAATATTAAATTATTAATTAATACAAAAACTACTAAATATATCACAATTGATTTAATAATAAATATAAAAATTAAATATTCATAATTATTTCAATTTTAGTTGTCATTAATATAAAATAAAAAGTAAAAAAGAATGAAAATTCCAAATAAATAAATAAATAAATCAATTTTAAAAATTAATTTGAAAATGACATATTAAATATATATAAAAAAAAAAGCGATGTGTTAGATATATTGGATTAGTTACAGGAAGTTAGCATAACAAACACATAGCATTATCTCTACCACTGCAGTAGTGGGTGGCAATGCCTCTAACTGGGAAATTTCTTTTTTCCACATCATAGGGCTACCGCTACAAGATGTCAAAAAGTAGAATTGCACAAACTAGGGCAAATAACCAAGAAAAACGTTATTTATACTACAACTCATTTTACATGGTTAGTACAATAATTTATGTATATTTTATGAAATTTAAGTATTTTCAGTTTATTTCTTTTCACTCTTTAAAATTTTAACAATAAAAAAAAATACTATCTCATTTTTGTTCCATTTTTGTCATATAATGTCCACAAGCAAAATAGATATTAAATACATGAAATATCAAATTGAAATTATTTCTGTTCATACCTTTAATAACTATAAATTGCTTCAATATCAATTTCTTATTATTTCTTTTATGATGAAAAATTATCATTGATATTGCACTTTAAAAGTTTGAACTCCAATACTTATTTTGAATCAAATCTTAAAAAAGCAAACCAAATTACAACATTCTATTAAACTCCTTGATCTATGCATTTTCAATTATCAAAATGTTTCGCAATAAACGAGAAAAAAATTAATTATATACAAAGAAAATAAAATTTGTGATTAAGAACAAAGAAAACCCATGAATAAGAAGGAAAAAAACTCAAACAATCTATTCTTAAATATTAAATCTCAGTGAAAATTATGAAGCTAGTGTACGCAGTGATGTATCAAGCTGGAAGGATCACTGGTATGTGACCTCAAAGCTGGACGTAGACTGTTGCAACCACCTTTCATCCTCAATCAAGAAGTGAAAACTCAAATTCTTTGTTGTAACTTATAATGGGAAGTGACATTTTCAAAGTGGTAGACAACTAAAGAGGAAAGGAAAATCAACATTGTCGTGTCAGACTAGGATAAAGACATGGTGAGGAAAGCTCCAAGCTGAAGTAAAGAGGTCTATAAATCTTATTAAACTGATTGAGAGTTATCATCTAATCAGATAATTAATATATCTTTGCTAAATTGAACTTGGCATTATAAATTAAAGTGCATTTAATATGTATTTTCTTTAGAAGTGATTCTGAAAGCAATTAAGGAGGAGACGGTAAAGCAAAAAAAAATTCGCCCAGTATAGAAAAGGTCCTACATTTGCACAAAAGGATCTGAGCCAGTGAGCCTATTGACGTGGACTTAAAGGAGGAGCCTATGATGCTCCCAAGGAATCCAAGATGCCTTGGCCTTTGAGGTAATTTGAAAAACAAATATAAGGAGGGTTGTTGTCTAAATAACCCGATGATCAACAAACTTTGAGCAGTCTCTGCATCTTTCCCAATTGTTATGGAACAAGGGTATGAGTAATTTAACGACATAATATATCACTATAACTATGCTCTAGAAAATAACTATTGAAAAATAAAGATAAAAATAAAAATAAAGATAAAAATAAAAATATCAAAATTTAACGAGATTCGACCAATTATGTCTATGTCCTCGGACATTACTAAAATTATATTTCACTAAAAAAAATATTACAAAGTGAAATATTACAAAAGAGAGGAAAATATTGAAAATTGATTAATAGATGAGCAGACAATTTTGAGATAATAAAACTGAAGGAATTAAGACTCTATTTATAACAAAAAATCCTTCATTCCCTTTGTTATTTTCCTGATGTGGGATATTGAAGTAAGTCAATATAGTAAAAAAATCTCAACCTTTGTGAATTTCAACATCTTTAATCTCTCCTCAAACAACCTTTGATAGTGTCTCTAAATTCAACATCAAACTTTAGCAATATTGATCAAGTCCAAACAAAGTTGGAATTTGACCGCGGTGACAACTTTTGTCATCATGTTAGCAGGATTCTCAGTGGTATGAATTTTCTGGATTCTAACTCCACCTTCTTCTATAATCTCTCTCACAAAGTGATATCGAACATCGATATGCTTCGTCTTTGCATGATAAACTTGATTTTTTACTAACTGGATGCACTCTAAATATCACAAAGTACTTTGACATACTTCTGCTCAAGTCTCAGTTCACCAAGCAACCCTTGAAATCAAATTGCTTCCTTTACAGCTTCTGTGATTGTCATGTACTCTGCTTCTATAGTAGACAGAGCAACTGTTGATTGTAAAGTAGACTTCTAACTCACTGGTGCCTTTGCAAGAGTAAATATATAACCAGTAATTGATCGACGTTTATCCAGATCACCAGCATAATTTGAATCACAATATCCGACTACAAACTGATTGTTTTCCTGCTCAAATATCAATCCAAAATCCACGATAATTTTATTGTACCGTAGAATTCATTTCACAGCTTGTCAATACTCCTTTCCTGGATCATGCATATACCTGCTCACAACCCCAACTGTTTGTGAAATGTTGAGCCTTGTACAAACCATAGCAAACATCAAACTACCAATAACACTTACATATGATACTTTTGATATGTACTCCCGTTCTGCATCATTTTTCGGTCATAGAGGCATTCAGCTTAAAATCAAGAGCAAACAGAGTACTAACATGTTTTATATTTTCATTCATGCTAAAACGCTGTAGTACCTTTCTCAAATATTGTTTTTGAGTCAGACAAAACCCCCTCAATTTTCTGTCTTTAGTAATCTCCATGCTAAGAATCTTCTTTGTTTTTCCTAAATCCTTCATTTCAAACTCCTTTCTCTACTGAGTCTTCAATTTCTCAATTTCTGTCTAACTATTTGAAGCTATCAACATATCATTAACATAAAGAAGAAGATGTATGAATGATCCATCTTGTAGCTTGCGTGTAGCTTGCGTAAATGCACATAATGATCATATTTGCTCCTGGTGTACCTCTTCTCTATCATAAACTTATCAAATTTTTGTACCACTGCCTCAAAGATTGCTTCAACCCATACAAAGATTTCTCAAGTTTACACACCAAATTTTCTTTTCCAGCAACCTTGACCCCTTCTGGCTTAGTCATGTAGATTTTTTCTTTCAAGTCTCCATGTAAAAATGCAGTTTTTACATCCAATTGAACTAGTTCTAAATCCAACTATGCTACCAAAGCCAACAAAATTCTAATGGAGGAATGCTTCACAACTGGAGAAAATACGTCATTATAATCAATTCCTTCCATCTGAATGTAGTCTTTAGCCACCAATCTTGCTTTGTAGCGAACATCATCTTAGCCAGGAAATCATTCTTTCTTTGCAAAGACCCATTTGCATTCAATTGTTTTCTTTCCCTTTGGGAGACTAGCAAGTTCCCAAGTCTGATTCTTATGAAGCGGTTGTATTTCTTCATACATGAAAATCCTCCACTTTTCTTCTTCTGAACTTTGGACTGCTTCAGTAAAAGTGGTAGGAATGTCATCAGCTACCACTGGAGATGCATGAGGCACTATATCAATATAGTGACCAGGCAATCCTGTCGATTTCTTGTAAGTCACCGCATCTCCAAAGCGGTCAGACATTCTATGCACCCTTTATGACCTTCTAGATGTACTTGGTTCAAGTTGCTGAGGAAGTCCTTGAACTCTTTCTTCTTGAGAATCTCCTTCTACCGTAGGATGGGTCTCAACACCTTCTTTATTTGCTGGGATTACTATTCTCTCAAACTCCACCAGCTTGAGAGTATTATCTAATTGCTCAACATCCACTTTTTTTAACATGGTATATTCATCAAATGTGACATTCCTACTAAAAACTATTTCTTTGTCTCTGGACACCATAGACGATGGCCTTTTATGCCAGAGGTGATCCCCATGAATAATATTTTTTTTGCTATTGGATTCAACTTTGACTCCTTAACATGGTAGTATGCAATAGAACCAAATACATATAAGGAATCATAATCTGTAGCAGACTTTTCAAACCATTTCTTTAATGGCTACTTTCCATCAATAGTAGTAAATGGTAGGCGATTGATGAGGTGGCACACATATATTACAACCTCAGCCCAAAATTCTTTACCCAACCCAGCATTGGATAACATACATTAAACTTTCTTCAGTAATATTTGATTCATGCATTATGCCATACTATTTTGTTGTGGTGTAGATCTAAAAGTGAAGTGTCTGACAATGCCTTCATTTTCACAAATTTTCTAAATGGATCGCTTTTATATTCTCCACCATTGTCTATTTGAAGATGTTTGATCCTTTTGCCTGTCAGAGTTTCCACCATTTTTTTCCATTTAAGGAAAACTCCTAACACTTTATCCTTTGTTTTCATTGCATACACCCATACTCTTTGGGAAAAATCATCAACAAAGCTCACATAATAGTGTTTCTCTCTCAAAGAACTATTTTTAGAGGGACCTCAAACCTCAGAGTCAACATAATCCAAAATACCTTCAGTATTATGTATTGCTGTCCCAAATTTGACCTTTGTCTACTTCTCTTTGATGCAATGCTCACAAATGTCCAATTTGCAGGTTTGCACTCCTTCCAACAATCTTTGCTTAGTAAGCAAATTGAACGATTTTTCTCCAGTATACCCTAAATGCATATGTCATAGCTTGGTTGCTTTTAACTCTCGATCATCTATAGAAGTTATTGTTGTTGATGTCTCTATAATTATACTACCCGGATAGTGGTATTAATTGTTGTTCTTTCTAATTCCCTTCAATATCACACGTGCAATAGAGATAATTTTCATCACTCCATTTTTCACTTTCATCTCGAACCCTTTTGAGTCTAGCATCCCGACAGAGATGAGATTTTTGCTCAATTCTGACACATAATGAACATAGATAAGGTGATGATTGATTCATCCACATTTCTCAAGCAAATTGAACCAATTCTATATGTTTTCGAAGGGATGTTATTTGCTGTGTAGACAACTCCATTTTTAAGTTCTTTAAAATCAGAGAACTATTCCTTTGTGGGACACATATGATAGCTACATGTTAAATCTAGTAGTCATACATCATATGAGCCATTTGATTATGTAGCAAGTGAGTAATCTAACACTATATCATCTATCTCAGCAACACTTGATTCTGCTATGGCTTTTCCTTTATCGGGCTTGCCCTTATTTCTCAATTTTGGACAATCCTTCTTCCAGTGCCCCTTTTCTCGATAAAAGGCACACTCATTTTTGCTCAACTTGGGCCTTAACTTGGATCACCCCTTCTTTCTCATACTTTGATTATGTGAATGACCTTTGATTACCAAAGCTTCTGCATCTTCATTGGAACTGACCTTCTTGTCCTTGTTTCTTAGTTCATAACTATATAAGGCATCACATAATTCTTTAAGAGATATAACAGCCTTCTCGTGAAACATAGTATTTTCAAGAAAATCAAACTCCTCGGAAAGTGATTCCAACAACATCAGAGCTATATCTTCATCTTTAAATGTCTCATCTACATTCACCAGATCAGTAATTAGCTAATTAAAACTGGTAACGTGATCATTCATTGTGGTACCCAACACATAAGTGAAGACGAAATAGCCTCTTCTTCATGTGAAGCTTATTCTGGCTGTTTTTCTTTAGAAAATTTTCTTCTAGTGTTTTCCATAAATTACTTACAGAGATTTTTTTTAGAATGCATACCTCTACTCTCTAGTCAGGCATGATCGAATTGTACCACATGCCAATCGATTGATCATCTTTCAATTTTTCTCCTCAACATCATCTGGTTTCTCATCTTCAATGACAATATCTAGAACTTGCTGAAAAAGAGAGTCTAGAACCTCACTTTGCCACATAGTGAAATGGCATGTGCCATCAAAGATTTTCACCCTAATTTTGAATTTGCCACGACAGTTCTTTCCCAAATAGGTTGTGATGAAACTATCGACGTGCTAGGTGTAGATATTTTTGAAGAGCTCTCCATTTCGATTACAAAATTCTCTAATAGCCTTCAAAACAGAATACAACTGGCCCAAAGAAATCTTTTGTAATGTGAAAGATCAGATTAAACTGCAACCACAGAGCATACTAAGAGTAACCTTAGGCTCTGATACCAATTGCTATGGAATAAGGGTAAATAGTAATTTAACAGCACAATATATTACCACAACTATACCCTACAAAATAACTATTGAAAAATAAAGACAAAAATAAGAACACCAAAATTTAACGAGATTCAACTAATTATGCCTACGTCCTCGGACATTACCAAAATTATATTTCACTAAAAAGAAAAAAACTACTACAAAGTGAAATATTACAGAAATGGGAGAATCATTGAAAATTGCCTAAGAGATGAGTAGACAATTTTGGGATAATAAAACTGAAGGAATTAAGGCTCTATTTATAACAAAAAAAACCTCCATTTCCTTTATTATTTCCCTGATGTGGGATATTGAAGTGAGCCAACATAGTCAATAAATCTCCAACTTGGTGAATTTCAACATCTTTAATATCTCCACAAACAACCTTTGATAGTGTCTCCAAATTCAACATCAAACTTTAGCAATATTGATCAAGTCCAAACAAAGTTGGAATTTGACTGCAGTGACAACTTTTGTCTTCATGTCAGCAGGATTCTCAATAGTATGAATTTTTTGAATTCTAACTCCACCTTCTTCTATAATCTCTCTCACAAAGTAATATTGAACATCGATGTGCTTCGTCCTTGCATGATAAACTTGATTTTTTGCTAACTGGATAACACTCTGACTATCACAATGTATTTTGACGTACTTCGGCTCAATTCCCAGTTCACTAAGCAACCCTTAAAGCCAAATTGATTCCT
>CATIWR010141054.1:0-25906 GCA_949677035.1 Omphalea diandra
CAAAGCTCTAACAACTTCTAGCAAGTGCCTATTCTTACATTCTGCCACACCATTTTGTTGTGGTGTATTTAAACTGCCGGTTTGATGAATTGAGCCATTAGATTCCAGAAATTGTTATAGTTTGGAACAATGGTATTCTCCGCTATTATCACTTCATAACACCTGTATTCTAGCATTGTACTGTGTATGAATGGAGTAATAAAACTTTCGAAATAGTAAATTAAGCTCAGATTTGGATTTCAGCAAGCAAAACCAAGTCATCCCCGTATGATCATCTATAAAGGTAACAAACCAACATGACCTACCCAGTGTAGGAACTTTGGACAGTCCCCAAACATCAGAATGAATAACCATAAAGACTTTTATTTAAAATCAAAGGAAATGAAGCTCGATGGCTTTTAGCAAGTTCACACGCATCACATTTAAAAGTAAAGATGTCCAAATTCACAAACAAAGCTAAGAAATAACTTTTTCAAATACCCAAATGAGGCATGTCCTAAACGCCGATGCCAAAGCCAATTCTCAGTTGTCTTCTTTGATGGATCAGTACTATCCGCTACTAAAGCTTGTTGTAATTTGTTGGAAGTTGTTGAATCCAAGTCCAAGTAATATAGTTTCTCTTTCTTAACACCATAAGCAATCGTTTATCGAGTCTGAATATCCTTGAACACTCAATAGTCAGGCCAACACAACATAAGGTGGCAATGATTTGTGATAATGACAGAAGATTATAATTTAAGGCAGAACAGAATCAAGATGTAATGTATCAGTGAGATGTGATGACCCTACCCCAATAACCAGGGTGGTGTTACCATTGGCAGTAGAGACACAACTTTGTGAGGATGGGTTAATAGTGAAGACTTGTCTAACATCACATGTAATATGATCAATAACACCCGAGTCAATTATCCATTCATTATCCAAAACAGGTGTAAAAGTGTTTAAGATCTTACCTTCAGTATTTGTAGTGGTTACCAATGCTGATGATTTGGGAACATCGTCATCTGTCTTTGTTTGAACAATTGTTGCAATATAAGGTCATTTGGAATTTCAATGTTGTGTTGGGTCCCACCAATCTAATAAGTTCAAAGCAATAACTTTTTGAATGCCTTGTCTGATTGCTATAAGTGCATTTGTATGAAGGTTTATCTAAGCTATGGGAATTCTTAGGATTGGTGGACTTAGGTCGGTCTTGTAGCGTCTGGTTGGGTTGATTGGGAGACGGAAGCTTCATGTTTCTCCATGTCAGCAGTCAGTATGGTAGACCGTATGGCCTCACAACAGACCAAGGAATAACATTCTTCCAGATTTGAGAATGGTTCATGACGTAAAATTTCCCTTCGAAGTTGATCAAAAACTTTATCCAACCCAGCGAGAAATTTGGGTACTCAAATTCACTCAACAAACTGTCGATATGTTGTAACATCATCAGGATCCTTCACTATCACTTTATCACGATGGTCAAGTTCCTGAAAGATTTTGATTAACTCTCCATAATAGACTGAGTGATTTGGCACCTTATTTGGCTGAGAAAGCCTTCTGATGCAAAGAATAAACATGCATCTCATTGTTACCATCATAAAAGGCTTTGGAAAGAGTATTCCAAATTTCATACGCAGTGGAAAAATAGAGATAGTGCTTCATGATGTCAGAAAACATGGACATCAAGAGCCAACATTTCACCTTTTGATTTTCAGCATACCATTTTTCATATTCTTTGTCAGATACAGTAGGTGGATCAGTTTTGCCAACGATTTATGAGAGTGTTTCTCATTTAGCATAATTTATGAGAGTGTTTCTCATTTAGCAATATGCAACTCCATCAATTGGGACTATACATCATAATTTGTTTCTGTAAGAAGAATACCTACGTTAAAAACACCCTCCAACTGAATAAGAATTGGAATAGTTTTGGTTTTGAGGTATCAATTTGCTCGCTCATTTTTTATGTTCTTTTGGTAGTCTCGTGGTATGAGTTTTGAGTTTTTGTGGTTTGGAGTTTGATTGGTTTGTTGGTTGTGTTTTTGGTTTTGATTTGGTGGTCTTTGGTAATTTGGAATTTTTTGGATTTTGTCTTTTTTGGATGTGAAGAAAAAAGGATGAATTTCTGGGCTTGGATTACAAAATTTTATAGAACCTAACTTGGCTTAAATACCATCTTAACAGGGATGAAGAACCGATAGTTTTTATTGATTTTAACTGAGTAAAAACACAGTGTATATATATAGCGATGAGACCCTCAATTAGCTCCATAGAAATTTGCCTATACAATCTCTGTATTTACACTCTGATTTGTACACACCGAGATAATCTTTTATACAAGGAAACAAAATAATGTTAATTGCTAGTCAGAATCATTGACTATCTTAACACGTACAACTTTGATTTTGGTATTGAACTGAACTTGTATCATATGGATATAGGTTAATAAAACTAAGTTTGGGATTTTTATTGCATGAGGTAAGACCATGTTGCTTGGGTGTAATAGTCAACAATAGTGAGAAAATAAGGAGCACTAGTAATAAAAGCAATATGGTAGGGGACTCAGACATCAACATGAATTGATTATTATTTTAAATAATCACAAATTCAAAAATTGAAATAATAATCAATTCCATAAAAAACATTATTCATCCAATTAAAATTCGTAGCTTAAAATTATTATTGTCAATAATAAATTTCAAAAATTGAAATAATAATTATTTCTATAAAGAAATATTATAAATTCAATTAAAATTTATAAAGCAAGGTTAAATTTAAAAAAGTTCTATACCCTTTTATGTTCAAATTTTTTTTCTAATTGACCACTTTTATATATAGTATAAATAGAACAATTATATTTATCTTTATTTTTTAAATATTTAAAAATAAAATAATATTAACTTAAAGATATAAATATTTTTATTCATTATTTCAGTTATTTTAAATAATCATAGATTTTAAATATTGAATTACTAATTAGTTTTATTATGAAATATTATCTAACCAATCAAAATTTATAATTTGAAGTTATTATTATCAATTTAAAAAGTTCTATATTTTTGTATGTTCGAAAAAGTTTTCCTTACTTAACCATTTTTTTATATAGTATAAATATAATATAGAATTTTAGTTATTTTAAATAATCAAAATTTTAAAATTAAAGTAATAATTAGTTTTATATAAAATTATTATCCAATCAATTAAAATTTATAACTTAAGATTATTATTATCAATTTAAAAAATTCTATGCACTTTATGTCTAAAAAAATTTTTCCTAATTAGTCACTTTTATATACAGTAAGTATAAATAAATTATATTTATCTTAATCTTTTAAATATTGAAAAAATAATTCTAACTTAAACATATAAATATCTTTATCAATTATTTTAGTTATTTTAAATAATTATAAATTTCAAATATAAAACTAATAATTAGTTTTATAAAGAAATATTATTCATCCAATTAAAATTTATAACTTAAGATTATTATTGATAATTTTAAAAGTTTTTTGCCTTTTTATATCTAAAAATTTTTTTCTAATTATGAACTTTTATATATAGTATATTGAATTAAAAAAAATATCATCTATTTTTAGCTGGAGAAAAAGGAATTCTTACTACAAATACTTGTTATCTTATATTGTATCTCTTGATTATTTTAGCACGTATGACATTTCCATAAAAATTATTACAAACTATCATTACAAGAAATTTTTTTTTTTTTGTGACAATCAATATTGTCACGTAATCTTAAAAATTGTCATAAGTAAATTTTTAATTACAATAATTGTTGTCACAAGATTTATAACTTATACTTTTATAACTAAAAGTCTATATCATGTATGACAATAAAAATTGTTACTATTAATCTCTAACTTGTGACAATACTTTTATTGTTATCAATGTTATAATTAGTTATAATTTTTATTGTAACTAATATTTTATATGTTGTCACATATCACTCAATATGTGATAAATTATTTGACTAGTCAAGGTAAATTTAAATGACAACTTTATTTTATTGTCATGAAAAAGAAAATGTAACAACATTTATAGCCACTAAAATTATATACGTAAAACTCATAATTACATCAATTACGTTTTTTATAGCTACTGATATGTGTATTGATAATTTATAATTGTTACTAATAATTTAATTACTACAATTTTTATTGTCACTTATTCATATCATAAATATTATTTTATTTTATAATATTATTAGTGACATATGTATTTATTGTCACTTATTTACTATAATGTAATAATTTTAATTGTTACAAATGTAAGTTTTCATGATAATTATTTGTCATTAGAAATTTATAAGATGACAAAAAATATATATAATGAGTGATAATATATATTATGACTATAATTATTAATACTAATTTATAATAACATCACTTACATTTTTTTTACATTGTTTAATTTCACTAGCAATTGTATTTAAGTATCTATTGTAATTATTAATAAAAAATTAAAATTTTACATTTGTATTAAAAATTTTAATTCAAATATTTTTATATTTCTAAAACAAATGTCAATAACATTAAAAAAACCTACACAAACAAAGTCCATTTAGATTACACGTGTCAGGATGGATTGTCACAAAATCCATTCCATACTTCCTTGCAAACTCTCAAATTGCTCTCTCTCTACAATTATGCTAAATCCAACTGGAGAAAAGAGAGTTGGTGCACAGTCCACTAGCACTAATCTATCACACGCATATAAGATCATTTAAAGCCATCTATGAGATGAGATCGTTTACACGAAAAGGATAAGTATCCATGTCTGCCCATTCTTGTTGCCGAGTTTCCGCTTTTCAGTTGTTCTCACTATTTTATATAATACATATTGTTTAAAGTTTTAAGAATTATATTAAGAATTATATTCAACAAATATTATTATATAAATTTTAATTAATTATTTTTATAAATTATCATATATTCTATAAATAAATAATTATTATGAAAAAAATGTTAAATTGAAAAATTTAAGTAATGTTTATAGATAATAGTAAAACGATATATATTATAGGGCTAATATTTCTTTCTAAAATGATATTTAATTTGAAACGGAGAGAGTAAATCGCATGCAATGATTATTAGCTCTTACTTCCTCACGATTATCAACCTTTATCTAAGCCAAACGCCTCAACTGAAGATCATTTTTCCTATCAACATCAGAATCTTCGTGGATAGGGAAAGCTTTCTTCACGCCAACTGCCCAATTAGTTTTAATATTATCATCTTAATGAGCATCATCAGCTGCCCACTCGGGTGTAGTGACCTACTACATGTTCAAACCAATAAAGAAAAAATCAATAATTGTAGGTTTGATTATTTACCAGGCCAATACCTTTTAACTTTTTATAGTCTCCTAATTTAACTTTGATTTTTTATAACTCAAAAAGATAAGTGTCTAATCAAGATAAATCATTTTCTAACCCATTTAAAAATTTTAATCTTAATCTGCTATTTTATCTTAAAATTATTTATTTAAAATACATTAATTATATTAATATTATTTATTAAATGTTAATTATATTAATTATTTATTATGTATTATTTATTATATTAATTATTATATTATTTATTAAATATTAATTTTATTAAAAATTCATTATAAAATTATGTTATTTATTAAATATTAATCTTGTAACTAATTAAAAATTCTTGTTATAAATAAAATTGTCACGAAATACAAAAATTTTAATTTTTTGCAAAAAATGTATAATATTATCACGTAATCATAAGATAAAAAAATAAAATTATTACTATTGTAATTAGTTGAAAATTCTTGTCACATATCATTTATAATTCATGACAATATTATTTATGACCATATGAAAATTATCACAAATAACAAAAATTTTAATTTTGTGATAAGTGTATAATATTGTTATGTAATCATAAGATAAAAAATTAAAATTATAACTATTGTGAATAGTTGAAAATTCTTGACACATAATATTTTGCGACAATATTATTTATGGCCATACAAAAATTATCACGGATAACAGAAATTTTAATTTTTTGTGATAAGTGTAGATATTTTTATGTAATCATAAGACAAAAAATAAAATTATTATTACTATGACTAATTGAAAATTCTTGTCACATATTATTTATAATTTGTGATAATATTATTTATAACCATATAAAAATTATTGCAAATAACAAAAATTTTATTTTTTATGATAAGTGTATAATATCATCATGTAATCATAAAATAAAAAATAAAATTATTATTATTGTGACTAGTTGAAAATTATTGTCATATATTATTTATAATTCGTGACAATGTTATTTATGATCATATAAAAATTGTAATGAATAACAAAATTTTAATTTTTTGTGATAAATATATAATATAATCATGTGATCATAAGAGAAAAAATAAAATTATTACTTTTATGTAATCATACATGAAAATTTTTTCTACTTTTTAAAAAAGTCCCATGAATAATAAATTAATTTTTATTTTAAAAACTTAAGAATCATACATAAATAATGAAATATTGAAAATATTTTCATAACATGCCACTTGATTTAAGTAGTTGGCATGTCAAGATTCTAATATTTGTTAAAAGTGATGCATCAAGTAAAAAAAAACAATATATATATATATATATATATATATATATATATATATATATATATATGTATTAGTCACAAACCTTATAATAATAAATTTTAAATAAATTTGATATTTATCAATTAATTAAAATTAATATATAAATAATACAAAAAATTAATATTATTTTATAAAAAATTATCATTAAATAAATAAATCATAGAAATAAAAATTATAACAAAATTGATATAAACATTTTAATAATAATATAATTATTATATAAAATAAAAATTCCTAGTTTCTCTTTTTCTTTTATTGTTATTTTTATCTTTCAATTTTTTATTTTAAATAAATTTATTATTATTATGAAGGTGAAGAATTTCTTATCTTGTTAAACTTTCTAAGTTATTGTATTATATTTTCTTTTAGTTCATTAAGAAAATTAAATACCTTATTTATTAGGTTACTTGTCAAATATTAAATTAAAAAAGTATTATATTATCACTCATTAAAAATATTATATTGTTAATATAATTACTTGATAAATAAAAAATATTTTTTAAATGAGTTTGGGATAAAAATTAATTATATATATTAATACTGATTATTTAACAAATGACAAATACTTATTTAAAACTGAATTTGATGTTGAAATTAATTATATATATTGATTATATTATCACTTATCAAAAATATTATATTACTAATATAATTATTTAATAAATAATAAATATTTATTTAAAATTGAGTTTAAGACAAATTATATATTGATTATATTAGATTTGTCTAGATTAGGAATTACACCAAGCTAAAATAAAATGCCACCATTCCTGTATTTACAGATCATAATTCTTTTAGATGTTTTCTTCTTTTTTTTTTTTCTTATTTCTAAGATTATTTTTTCAAAATTGAACTCGACGTCTTTTAGTTCTGAAACATCACTCTTTCGCTATTAAAACTGAATCATTTGCCCTTACATGAGCTTTTTTAAGGCATTGTTTTATCTCTAATCAGTGCTGATTATACTTAATATTAACTATTATATGTAATATCTATTATCAATTTTTATTTTAAATTAAAATTCATATATTAACTAAATATATATTATATAATTTTTGTAAACTAAAAAGTGAAAAAAAACTCTGTACCAGACCAACTAAAAATGTAGTATATGTAATTGGGTGGTTCTCTTTGAATGCGTATTCTCTGTACCAGACCAGTTCTAATTTTCTCCTTTCATCACGGTGATCTTGAATATGATCCATGTTAAAGTACCAAATATATCCCTAAACTTATTTTTCAATGACAATAAAAGATAAAATAAACTTTTTCATCAAATTTACTTATGAATTTATATTTTTTTTCATTAAATTTACCTTTAAACAGTATTTTTGCACATCATTGTACTCTTTTTTTAACTCATTTCTTCATATATCTGTTGCAGTTGAACGAACCAACAGAATTATACGATTAGATAATGTATGTAAGAGAACTGGACTTAGATGTATTTCGACAAAAATACAGTTTCTCCTAAATGTCAAAAATCTTTAAATATATAAATCCTAAAAACACAACTTCATTTTGACATAATGATATTGTGGCGAAGTAATGATTCTCCTTATTTATTCAGCGTGTTAGATATAATAAGAAATTGGTTAAATATGAGTATAATAATATGCAAAATTATTGGTTATGGGTAAATTTGATAAAAAAAATACAAGTTCAAGAATAAATTTGACGACAAATTTCATTTTATCCTTCATTATCACTGAGAGACAAATTTTAGAAGTGTATTTGATATTTTGACTTCGCTTTTATACTTTCAACCTCATTCCCGTAGCATTTCTGAATGGGAGTAATGTTAGGAGACCAAGTTAATCAAAATTAGTAGGGATAATTATATAATTTTAATATTAAAATTTTTACATATTTATAGAGTTGTTTCTTAATTGATTTTCATAATCAGATTTTAAAATTTGAAATTTGAAATTCAAATTTCTTATATAGATCATTTGTTGTATTTGAAATTTTTATACTCTCAATTATAATATTAATTTCTTTTTCATTAAATTTGGAAGGTATATATCCATATTTATTTTGTTGACTTTTCAACTTTTTATTTAATATACCACAAGATAATTAAAATTGTTTTTAAAATAAAAATTTAATAATTTATTATTTGTTAGCAATAATATTTTTAAAATTAAACCAGTCAATTCATTAATTTCTACTTTGACTAGTCCAATTAGTTTGAAAAGTATTAGAAATACATAAATATATTCATAAAAATGAAAATATTAAAATAATATTAAAAATTGATATGAATCAAGTCAAATTGATATTGATCTATAATTTTATCGGTCCAATTGATTAATTTAGTCTGATTTTTAAAATATTGATTAACAATAGTGATATATTTTAATAGAAATTAAAATTTTCAATTTATCATCAATCAGTAAGCATAGTTAGATTTTATTTGTAGAAATTAAATTGTATAAATTTATCGAACTATACTATTCGTCAATGAATTATATATTTGAAATTATAATGTCCTAATTTTATTGGACCATACTATTCAGTGATAGATTTTATTTCTAGAAATAAAATTTTTATGTGATCAAATTATAGATTTTATTTCTAGAAATAAAATTTTTATGTGATCAAATTATGCTATTTATCGATAAATTTTATGTTTTGAAATTTAAATTTATTTGATTATATGGAATATGTTATTCATTGATAGATTTTATTTTAAAAAATTATAATTTTTTGATTCTATCAAATCATACTATTTGTCGATAGGTTTTATTTCAAGAAATAAAAATTTTCTACTTCTATCGAATATATAATTCATTAATAGATTTTGTTTCTAGAAACTAAATATTTTGATTCCGTGAAACTATGCTATTCGTCAAAAAATTTTATTTTTAAAATTAAAATTTGTATTCTTTCAACCTATGTTATTTTTTGAAAACATTTATTTTTGAAATTATAATTTTTTATTTTATCAAATAATGCTATTGATCAATAAATTACATTGTTTGAAGTTATAATTCTTCGATCACATCAAATTGCACCTTTCAGTGATAAGTTTTGTTTTTAGAAATAAAATTTTTGATTTAATCAAATTATGCTATTCATTGATAAATTTTATTTTGAAATTTAAATTTATTTGATTCTATTGAATATCTTATTTTTTGATACGTCTTATTTTTTAAAATTGTAATTCTTAGATTCTGTTGAACCATATTATTCGTTGATAGATTTTATTTATAGAAAAAAAAAATTTTACTTCCATTAAATATGGTATTCATTGATAGATGATATTTTTAGGAACTAAACTTTTTTTATTCTATCAAATTATGCTATTCATTGAAAAATTTTTTTTTTAGTTAAAATTTTCTATTCCTTCAAATTATGTTATTCTTTGATAAATTTTATTTTTAAAATCATAATTTTCAATTCTATTAAACCATGCTATTGGTCAATAAATTATATTTTTCAAAATTATAATCTTTTGATTCTATTGAACCATGGTATTCTTCAATATGTTTTATTTCTAAAAATACCATTTTGCAACTCAACCACATTATGATATTTGTTAATAAATTTTACTTTTAATTTGTTGATAAATTTATTTTTAACTTAAATTTTTTTATTCTATCGAATATGTTATTCTTTGATAGCTTTTATTTCTCGAAATTAGATTTTTTATTCTATCGAACTATGTTATTTGTCAATAGATTTTATTTTTGAGAATTAAACTTTTTACTTCTATCGAATATGCTATTCAGTAATTGATTTTTTTTTTGTAGAGATTAAAAGTTTTTATTTTACTAAACTTTGCCATCCATCAAAAAACTTTATTTTTTAAAACAAAATTTTTTTATTATTTCAAACTATGTATTCTTTGATAAATTTTATTTTGAACTTATAATTTTTAATTTTATTAAACCAAGTTATTGGTCAACAAATTATATTTTTTAAAATTATAATATTTCAATCCTTTTGAACTATGCTATTCATCAATAGGTTTTATTTCTAAAAATAATTTTTTTTTATTCTATCAAATTATGATATTCATCAATAAATTTTATTTTAAATTTTAAATTTTTTTATTATGTCAAATTTGTTATTTGTAGATTGGTTTTATTTTTAGAAATTAAATTTTCCATTCTATCGAACTATATTATTTGTTCATTTTTGGAAATTAACATTTTTTGCTTCTACCGAATATGCTATTCAATAATAAATTTTATTTTTAGAACCTAAACTTTTGGATTCTATCAAACTATGTTTTTCAGAAACAAAATTTATTTTTCAAAATTTTATTTTTTTAATTCAATCTAATCATGTTATTCATTGATAAATTATATTTTGAAATTATAATTTTTCAATTTTATCGAACTATGTTATTCATAAATTTTTTTTTTGAAAATTAAATTTATGATTCTATTGAACTATACTATACATTGATAAGTTTTATCTTTAAAAATAAAATTTTTTGATTTGATCAAACTATGCTATTTGTTGATTTTATCTTTTATAAATTTTATTTTTTTTCAAAATTATAATTTCCGATTCTATCAAACCATGCTATTCCTTGATAAATTATATTTTTTGAAATTATAATTTTTTGATTATGTTGACCAGTTTTATTTGTTGATAGGTTTTATTTTCAGAAATAAAATTTTCAATTTGGTCGAATGATGTTATTCATCGATAAATTTTATTTTTTAAAATAATAATTTTTATTCTATCAAACGATGTTATTTATTGTGAATTATATTTTTTGAAATTATAATTCTTCGATTTTGTCGAACTACACTAATCGGCCATAAATTTTATTTTTAGAAATAAAATTTTTATTAAACTATGTTATTCATCGATAAATTATATTTTGAAATTATAATTTTTTCATTCTATCGAACTATGTTATTCATTGTTAGGTTTTATTTTAATAATTTTTTTATTCAATCGAGTTATACTATTTGTTGATAAATTTTTTTAAACAAAATTAAAATTTTGATTTTATCGAATATATTATTCAATAATAAATTTTATTTCTAGAAATTAAATTTTCAATTATCAAACCATGCTATTGATCAATAGATTTTATTTTTTAAAAATAAAAATTTTCACTTGTATTGAATATGCTATTCATCGAAAAAAATTTTAAATTATAATTTTTTGATTCTATGAAACTGTGTTATTCGTCAATATATTATATTTTTTGAAATTATAATTCTCCAATTATGTCAAAGAAAATTTTTCAATAAGAGTTAAAATAATATAAAAATTTTCAAAAATAAAATAACATAGAAAAATTTTCATTGTCAAAGAAAATAATATAGAAAATTTCTATTGATTTTGATCTTGAATATTAAAATTTTACAATAAAAATTTATTATTGCTCAAAAAAATTTCTTTTTTTATTTGTTATATTTTTCGATTCATCGAAAAATATCATTTATTATTGTTTATAAATTAAAAAAAAGAAATTGAAAGCAACATAGCTGTAAGGAGAAAAATGGCGTAACAATGAAGGGAAATGGTGCAAGAAATGAGGAAAATGGTGCAAAAAAGGAGAGAATTAGTTGCAAGGATAAAAATAGTGTAAAAAGGTGTCTTATTTCCCTTCAATGCTAAGACGGGTATAATTGACTTTCTACAGCCATTAATGAGCATTCAATGCATATCTTGATCTCCATAGCGTTTCTGTATGTATAATGTGTCACGACAAAATCATAACATATGAGAGTGAACATCAAACTTAATCCATTATAAAAATAAGAGGTCCAACTGAGAGATTCATTGTGAAAATTTTTGTTCAGTGACTAAATTATAAATATACAAAAAGCTCTGGATGTGTACCAAATCCGACTTGAATAGAGCATGCCAATGCAACCCTTTGCTTACCAAACCAGTTCAAAATGGGCGTCAACTTTTAAGGTGAGTAGCACTGTTAGATTTTTAATCATGTGGCCTAACTTTGACAGCAAGCAAAATATGCGAGTCATCCTCCACACCCCTAAAAGAAAAAAAAAACATAATATATCCTAAACATGAAATCTTGATGCTATTACCGCACTTCAGCAAAAAAAGCCATTGATATGGCATCTGCGCTTTACATTTGCCAATGGAAACAGATTAACTTTGATAAAATGCACATCATAATACACAAATTTTCCCTCCATAACCATAGGAGTTTAAAAGCCCCTCATCTTGCCGCCAGTTCTCTTTAACTTTCACTTCTATCTGTTTGAACAATGATTTGAAGTAAGTGAAAAATTATCTTTTTCAACCCTAAAACAAATTGCTTGAACATATATGGTTAAAATGAGTATGATCAACATGTAGGATATGGCTCAGAAATATATCTCAAACATTATATATATGATTATCATAAAGTAGTAAGTGTAACTCAAGATAAACTTTCTTTTCCAAGAAATCTTCAATGTCAAGTCGAGCAGCAGTCGCAAGTAATTTCAGAGCTTTTCCTTCCTACAGAGATAAAGGGCATATGAATCGAGACAAACCGCTATAAGGGAAGAGTATGCATTTGTGCACATACGGACACACATGAAAACACCAATCATGCTCTAAGTTTGAAGAAATATCTTTATATCTTTTTTTTTTAAAAAAAAAATTCTATGCTAAATTGGTGCTTTCAACATTTCAAAATTCCATTTACAATGGCAGCATTCATCCAGAAAATTGAAGGCCACGCTTACTTTTCCAATGATGATGACTTTCTGAGTGTTTTTCTCAACAACAATCTCTACTTGTATAAAATCTTTTGCAGCAGGCCTACTTTTGTAGCTTACCACATTGACCTGCAGGATTCATATAGAAAGATATGCCTATAATTTAGGCATCAAGTAGAAGTTTGTGGAGCGTTCTGATGTGCAAACACACAATTAGAGCCAGTCTTAAGTCTATTATATACCTGACATGCATAAGGAACTTCGTTACGAAATTGCATAAAGATCTTTTCCCTGACAATTTCAGCGACAAAAAATATTTCTGGCTGTTCACTAACAATGTCCTAGGAGCTCATAAGGAAAGAGTGAGAAGTTAATGTATAAAAAGCACTACACTTCCTCAAATAAAACCATTGAAGAAACAATCAATATGAAAATACTCGTTGGCAATTGGTTAAAGTAGATCTTAAAGTTATTTCCTAAAATGAGCTGGATGAAGTTAAAGTATCCACGAAAGATGAGACAAACATGTCACCTTCTAAGTTGATCACACAGTTATCCTTGATAATAAAACATCAACTTTGGCAGACCTCAAGTCAGCTTATATCTCACAGCAATTCCCCTAGCAATGATGCTCATGCATATGTCCCATTTATCATTCATATCTAGCCGCCTTAAGTCCTTCTACTATTTTCTTCCACATGCATCGCTGAGTCAAATTACAAATAAAAGAATAGAAAGTTATTATTATTTGGTCTACAATGTTGTTAGGTACATCCATTGGTGGTGACCAGATATGGCCAGGGTGGTGGTGGTCAAAGGTGGCAGCTGTGGTTGTGGCAGCCAGAGGTGGCAGCCATGGCGGGTTGTGGTGGTCGTGGTAAGACTAATGATGGTGGTGGAAATAAAAATCAGTAATGTAATCATGATTACATACATTACATGGATGAGCATTACATTTTTGCTTTATTCTATTCAGTGAAGGAAAGGAGAGTGTTTGGAAATTTAATTTAAACTCCCTAACCACCCAAACTACAAGGCAGGCAGTTGAGAAGGTTCAGAAGGTATGTAACATATCAACAATGGTAGAACACTACTACCAATGATTATGAATGTCAGGTCCTGCAAAATTGGGAGAACAAAAGACGAAAGAATACGTCTCTATCCAATTACCTTTGGATAATAAGCTGGCCCAATTGGAAGTTTTGACAGTATCCAATCCTTAACATCTTCCACTCCATAACCATATTTCGCACTCACAGGTATGACCTCATCAACATCTGTGAATTTCTCAAACCACTGCAATGAATGTGATATTTTGTTTACATCTTATTGAAAGAAGCACTGAATCTAAGACAACCCTTGAGGACCATATGTACAATCTGACATCATACTCAAAACATTAGACATGAGATCAAAAAAACTTAGATGCACAAAAATAAACTCAATAAATGACTGTAAACATCTCAGTAAGATGGTTTAGATTATATCATTAAGTTTTGACCTCATGGATATTGTGCCAGCAACAAACCAATGGCCAGTTCATAAATCTGCCCATCATTGTGCTTAGCAAAAGTGTTCAATCCTGTGTCAAATGAGAAATTTGAATAAATGCAAGATCAAATTTTGACTCATAATTCCAGCCAACCCTTTGGCTGGTATTTAACGGACTGCATACATGTAACTGTCATCTAGTGAACCAAACAGTTTATTGCAATGTTGGAAATGGAAGAATGGATGCGCACATTATCTAAATCTGCGCAAGCAAGTGTAATTACTTTAATTAACTTAAAATCAACTGTCTATGGTCCAATAACCAAAATTATAAACAAAAACATAATTTCCAAATTCCAGTGACTAATACAAATATAAAAGCCAACACAAGAATTAGTCAGTGAGTTCTAACCTCAAGTTTCTTTACAATTTCACCAGGTTTGATCAAGTCTTTCTTATTCATTACCAGCAATATAGGTGGCTTATCTTTAAGGCTTCCCACACCTTCTTCCAACACTTCATCAATCTAGAATCAAGAAACTTGAATTATTAAGAAAAATTAAGCTCTGCAAGCAATTCCACAAACAAAAAAGGTTACCTTTTCAGGAGCTTTACAAGCATCAACAATCACTAGCACACAGTCTGCATTAATGGCAGCGCTTCTTACATTCTTCATCATCATAAAATCCAACTTGTGCATTTGCTTCTGAATAACACCAGGTGTATCATAAAGTATCATCTACAAGCAAACTCTTAAGTCAGATGAATGACATTAAAGTCAATCTCAGCGTGGCACTGTGTATAGATAGATTATGTGTGTGTGTGAGAGAGAGAGAGAGAGAAGAAACATCAATATGGTTTTACACATGACTAAAATGCCATTAGTTTAGCCAATAGAAGATATTTGTCATGAAAATCTAAAATTCCTATTTCAAGGCTTGGGTTTTCATAAACTATTTTCCAGCAGAGACCATTAGTGAAATCATTCAGCACATTTTCTACTACAAATGAAGTTATGTTAATCAGCATAAATATCTACGAGTGCAAGCATTATATACTCCAACACACTGTAAGAGTACTCAGTGTTTCATATTCTAAATGTTAAAAACAAACAAGTGCTAACATAAAGATATATTGAACAAAGGCTTTAATCTTAATAGCATATCATTACATTGCACAGTTAACAAAAAACTCGTAGAGGATTGAAAATGCCAACTCATCTACATAATACAACAATAACTGAAGTCTCATACAAGACAAAGCAGAGAACAAAGTCATGATCATTGACTAAAAATCTCCTACATGCAAGTTACCATTCTGAGGTGCCAAAATGTATTCTGCATATAAAACCAGCTTTAGATAGTAATAAGTATTATGAAAAGGTACATTTCCAAAGAGAAAACTGAAATCCAACAACTATTTGAGTTTTCACTTAAATGAATCTCACAATTTACACTTAAAATTACACTATAATATATCAGTCAGTTCAAACGAGCGAAAATTCCACATTCATGAATTCAGCATCATTTCGACGAATCAACCAGCCAACAAATCCTACCCAAACGCAAACTAAGCCAAATCGAAATGAAAGGATTTGAATATAATTCGTTTCAAGTGGTGGAGAATATGAGAAGTCATTTTGGTTTGCAATTTCTTTGCTGCTGATATAAGAAGCAACTAATTTAAACCAAACACAACATTAACACAAGTAAATAAGTCAAACCTGGTAGTGAGGGCAGAACATATACCAAGAATCCGATGCCGAGTAGTCTGAGGTTTATCAGTAACAATTGATAGCTTTTGGCCAATCATTTGGTTCGACAGCGTACTCTTTCCAATAGGCTTCCCAACTACAGCTACATACCCTGCATTTGCAATATATTCTATTAATTCACCCTCTAATCTCTTCAAATTTACTGAAAAAATCTTTTAAAAAATATATATATAGTTTTACCGCTTCTATGATTAGGGTCAGAATCGAAGTCAAGTTCTTCCATTTCGTAGTCGTCCAGCAGCGCCATGTTCTTCCTCTCTGGCTTCTTACTCAAGGACAAAGTACTCGACTTTGACTCTTCATTATCCTCGTTGTCGAATTCTGAATCACTAATCCAGACCTTCTGTTTATTCGGAAATCAGAGGTTTCTTCTTGTACTACTAGTATACGTTTCTGGTGCAGCAATGGCGCAATTGTAAAATTTTATGATCTTCGATGGAGGTTTTCAATTGGTTTCTGAGAATAATAGGAGAGAGGTTTAAAGCCAGCTCCATTGTAGGAGCTTTGCTCCTTCAGCGTCGTTGCTGCTGCTGCCACCTCAATTCATTATATCTTTCAACTGAACTATCCCACTGGATAATCTTGTCCTCTTCCAGATAAACGTCGCCGTTTCCAGCCTTAAACCCAATACTCAGACTAGTTTTCTTAGAAGTGTGTACGTTTTTTTTAAATGACGTGTGCTATATAATATTTACTTGATATATCTTCAAATCATTTCATGTTTTAAGCATGCTTATTTATTTACAATAAATATAAATTAATTTAAATTATTAAAATAATTTTGTTTAAAATTTTTAATTAAAATGCATTCTTTCCAAATTTTATAATTTTTTATTTAATTTGACTTTGAATCAATTTTTTTAAATGAAAGAATTAAATTATTTTAAATATAGAATTTTAAATAAAAATTCTTAAAATAAAATTTAACTCTATTAGATTATTTTTTGAAATATGAATTTTCAAACTTAACCGAAGATGTTGAATGCGTATAGCTATAGATTTTTTTTTTTCTTTTTTGTTCAATTTACCTATAATGTAGTTTTTTCATAAATTTTTCACATTATTCAATTTCCAATTGTTTAGGAGTAATTATTTTAATAAAATTAAAAGGAAATTTTATAATTATAAATTTTAATCGTATCATGTTTAGTTAAATAAAAAATTCAGTTCCTTATTTTTACTTTTACATATGATATATGATTAAATTAGATTAGCCTTCAACATATCGCGGCAAAGAGCTTTTTGTTTTCAAATCTCTAAAATTTAGATCTCATATATTAATAGATTTGATTTGCAAACTCAAGTAATTTAAAATTGACTTAATTCAACTATGTTATTTATATAAAAAAAGTTAATTAAATTTCAATAAAATAAATTGAGCTTAAAATTTAAAACTTAATTCAATTCAATTATTTATGTAAATCTATCAAAATTCAATTAGATTTACAAACTTTTCAAATTAAGTATTTTACTATTCAAGCTGGATTCAATAAACTATTTGAATAACTCAAACTCAAACTCAACTGACTTAACATCATAATCATTCTGCAATTTTTTTTCAAACTGATCTTGAATTGTTAGTCAATTTATTTACACCCCAAAATAAAACCGTAGCACATCCACATATTCACGAGCTAAAAAAATGGAAAGACAAATGTCTCCTCTCTTTTTATCTTTTTAAATATGTAGACCCATGTTGACATTATTGTTTCCTGGCCAAATCCCAATTAACATGCAATATAATACAACAATCAAATCAATCAAGCAATCCGATTTCACGAGCACAACATTGTGTAGGCGCGAACAGCTTGCAACGATTTTAGGACTGCTAATTACCGATACGCACAATGCATTACACATTGTCAGAAAACAATTTTCAATTGATTTTTTATTATTACAACAAAAGCAAGCTTGAAAATTTTTTTTCTCAGGAAATCCTCCCCATACAATTTATTTAATCGGAAAACAGGCCTGACCATATCATCAGTCATGCCACTGCATTGCAGTGTTTAACTAGCTACAAGGCAGCGAATAGAGAACATCTTATTCACCTAAATGTATACCTTATACATGATAGATACCAAATGTAAACAAATTTAATTACCGTATGGTATACATTAGCCTGCAAAACAGTCTTCCCAAGCCCCTTAACGTGAGACTACTGTTAGAAGGAACACCTTGAACATGTTTAAATACAACAAATGCTTATCCTTGGTTCAGTTGCCGATAATATTTGAAGCAACACAAAGTACTCAAATAATGGCATGAATAAAAAGACTTTAAGTAGACCTATAGGATCTGTTACATGTACATATGCACATCTATAGCCTTTAAACCACAAAACGATCTAGAAATCTTTCTGAACAATGACAGGTCAAAATCAAGATTCGTTGCCTCCCTGATCGCACTTGACGGATATGATGAACTGTAATTGTAACGATGCCACGCTCCAGACAGGAAAACCGCAACTGGTAAAAGCAAGAGATTGCTATTAAAATGGTGGCATATACACAACCTTTTATCATTATATTTTTTCTTCTACAACTTCATAGTCTTCTAATTGCCCGAATGTGCCCATCACTTGGCTGCATCATCATGCACCATAGCCAGAGAATTGCTAGTGGAAGATGATTCATTTTGTGCTGGAAGATAAGACCATGCTAAAGCTGTTGTACCAAGGGTAATTACTGCAGCAATGGAGCCCCAAATCCATTGCTGCGTTTTTTTCTGGACCTGTCTATTTCGTCTAGCCATCCCTACACAAAATATAACAACAAAATTTAGAAGATCAAAAGGCAGGCAGTGATACATATTTATCATCATAAACCTTAACAGCACACAAGATTATATTTCTGATAATCCTATGCTTGCGTCTCTATATCCCCCTATAGTCCAATCTTCATTGAACCCTTACCCTTTATATATATCTTTTATCAACAAAATTAAACCAGTTTTCAAACGCAGCTATGAACCAACAGTATTAATAGAGTGAGAATTCTAAGTAAACATATACAGTAATTATGTTACAAACATAATAGCCATGTTTTCATTCTACAATTGTCCAAACTATGATGATCATAACCACAAGCAACTCAAGCCAGATAAATACAAACAAACAAACAAATATATATATATATATATATAGAGTACACTATTCAGTTGATAGCTATGCCTTTTTCACAAATTTTGTTTACATAATCATATTCAACATTCAATTTTATTTTGGGAAGTTCAGTATCTGATTGCATCAACTGCATCAAAAATACGCACAACACACTAACAAGTTCTTCCCAGGCAACACTACCATTTATAAGCTAGTTTGTTAAAACAATATCAAATGTTAGATACCATAAGCAAAGTGAGAATGAACAGCTAAACGACCATGAATGTTCCTTTCAGTTGCAGAAATAACAAATATCTGATCTAGAAAGTCATAAATGGCATGAGCAAAAGAATTGACAGATATCTCTTTGTTCTTCTTCATTTTTCCTGCATGTTAATGCATTCATGCAGACTCTGGTACCATCTCGCAAGGGATATTACATATTAAGATGACAAATCAACAAAGATAGACAAAAGAGACACTGACATTGATTTTCCAAGAAACCACTGTTGAATAATAAATTAGAAAAAAAAAATAAACCAGAAATTCAAGGTACAGAAATCTCACCTACAGCTTCTTGGTTCCTCTGAGACATTTCTCGATTCACAGCTTCATAATAGTGAAGCCGGTCCCATAGTCGAGCAATCTCAAAATTCTTAGACTCAATCAGAGCTTCCTTTTCCATCTCAGCTTCAGCTTTTGCAATGCCCCTCCCAATTGAATCTGATACAAATCGAGCAAGGTGAACCTGCCGGCACAGCTCTTCTGCAGGATCAGTATCCAGCACAAGCTCACCTTCAGGAACAGCAAAGGGAAATGCAGGCAGAGTTAACCCTGCAAGGGATAATTGTTGCCTAATCCTCTGCCACTGATTTTGCACATTATTTAGAGCTTCCTCTGCTTGCTTTCGCTTCTCTATCTCCATCAATAAATTCAATTTCATTTCACGCAACTCTGCTTCAATGTCACAGACTAAAGACTGTGCCCCACTCTCTGAGGAAAGCTCTAAAGACAGGAAATAACACCAATAAGGTCACTAATTTCACAGTAAAGTCAATAAGAAATTTATTGTACTGCTAAGCTGGTTTAGAATACTGAATGATTATACAGTCAAAACAAAAAAAAAAAAGAACAGTGAATGATTACACAAATTTCCAAATGACACCACTTTGACTCATGTATTTCAACAGAAGGTGCACCCACACTCAGAGCTGATATACATGCTCTCCAGTAGAAATGCAAGGATATATACCATATCTATAAAAATAGTATAAAAGGACATTTCTTGCAAATCTGAATCGTTAAAAGCAAGATAAGAATCCAAAATATGAAATAAATAAAAGAAACAAAGAAGGAACACTAACTTCTCCAACAAACATACATTCCACAAAATAAATAAACGATGAAGATGTAAAAGAACAAATATTATACAACTCAAGTACCTTCCAAAGCATCACAAAATTCTTCCACAGATGTAGCAGCAGAAAGCTTTGCAGAAGCTTCAATCAGCAAGTTGTCCTCACCATCAGTGCTACTGCTGTAGCTCATTGAGTCCCGTGGGTCAAAGAAAGCCTCAGGCTCACCATCTCTTTCTGAACATAATGGGACAAGCTTTGGCACATCTTTTTCACTGGCCAAACCATTCCTTGCATTTCCATTTTTAATGTCCCCATTACTACTTCCTATTTCAGTATCACAGAGACCATTCATTTGCTCCCCTTCACTATAAGAACGATGATGGGAACCATTTGCAATATCTTTTTTAATGGGACCATCCCCGAAACCATTTCCATGCTTCCCTGCAACAGAATCAGAGATTGAGAAAGTAACAGATCGATCATTAGTCGAATCAACAACCTTGATTTCTGTATCCTTTGCACTCTCATTGACCTTATCTTCATCCACAGTTTTTCTGCGAGAAGCTAAATCATCCTCAGAAAAGCTCTTTAAAAGGCGTGGCCCACGCCTTTTGTGGTTAATGATATATGGTGAAGGAGGGAATGAAGATGGTGAATCAGGGAGTGGGGTTGCTTCAGGAGTAGCATAGAGAGCTGGCGATATCGGAGGACGATGAACTTTCCTCTCAGCCACTGATGTGCTATTTCTCCTCTCCAGGTTTGAATTAGGCACAGGTCTAATTTTTGGAAGAAACTTAGGGTTTGAACTAGGAACAGACTTGTCGACAGATTGAGAACCTCCAGGTTCTAACAACCTATCCAAAGCTATAGCAGTAAATGTTGGCATTGCTCTGCATTGTGAAGCAGCAAAACAAAATCAATAGAGTCACAACAACATGCAGCCGAGGCCAAATAAATAAGAACAAACTAGTACAGAAAATGGTAAATATTAAGCCTCCTTAAGAAAGCAGCAGCCAAGCTAGTGAACGTAACATATATTACATAAACAGGGTAAATAAAAAAAAGGAAATACAACCACTAGCACAGCAAAATAAACAGAGGGCATATAACCAAACACATCACTGACCCCTTCAAGCCCCACCCGCCCCAACCAAAACCATCTAACCATAAAGCCATTATCAAAACACCACTCAGCTGCCCCTATTTTAAAATAAAATATACGTTGCTGTGACAGAGCATTAAGATTAGCGTTTATCCTAGCTAATATTCAAGACCACCTAAATCCGTAACAAGAACAAGAACAATTCAGCTATTGAGACTAACAATATCATTAACATAATTGTAATAAAAACCAATCGGGCAAAATCAAACCAATAATTATCGCACCTTGTACTCGCAACCAATCTTGCTCAGTTCCTGGAGATCACCCTCACCGCAAACCAGCCTATAGTTACCCTAATTGAAAGGGGAAAAAAAATCAATGGGAAATCAAAAACCAAGCACCAACGAAAGCAATTAGAGACCGTAAATAATAGAAGAAATAGCAAACCCATCCACCTCTAAAAACTGCGAACATCCGTCGACGGATATAGGCTATCTAAAGGACGAGGGATTAGAAGTCGGAGAAAATAATTAAAGGAGAGGAAGAGCATGTGATATGTGGATTTTTGGACTGGAGATTACGACTCTTCCCTGTCGCTGGCCTGTCCTGAGCTTCAAGAACGAGGCAAACAAATAAAATAAAATATAAAAGAAACGAAAAGGAGGTTTTATTTTTATATTATTTTATTTGTTATTTAATTTTTGTTAGGGCACACGTATGTGTACACATCATAAGATTCTGGAGTTTCACCCAAGCGTCACGACTTGACATGTCAAAGGGTATTTTGGGCTTTTTAAGAATTTTGCAATATGTACCATCTAGACGTGTCTCCAAAGTCTCTGGAGCCGTCTTTTGCTTTCCATTTTTTTGAATGGACTTATTGACTAAAAAATAATTATTTTTTTTATCAATTTTAATTAAAAATATATTTGATAAATATTTTTATAATAGTGTAATAATTTTTAGTTTGCATGTGTTTTAACATAAGTTTGTCAAATTTAAATAAAATTATTTATTTAAAAGATTTAAATACAATTTTGAAACATAAAAATATTTAAAAAATTTTTATCTTTAAGTCTTCTAAATTGAATTGATAAGTTTTAATTGTTTTGATAAATGCATAACTTAGTTTTCCAAATTATTAATATCTTATTAGAAGTGGTAAGTGACTCAGGTGAGTTTGGATAGAATCAATTTTGGGTTATATTATTTTCAAAACTAGTAGATTTTAAGTTATATCTTTTTTAAACGAACTTAGATTGGATCACTTTATGTTATAAGCATATCAAATCCAGTTATCGAGTCAACATATAAAAAAAAAATTTATATCATTTTTCAGGTTTTAAATTGAGTCAAATCTCTCTTATAATTTTAAATTGTTTAAAATAAAAAAAATTTAATTTTAAATAAAATTTAAATATTTTTAAGAGAAATAATTTTTTTGTTCTTTTAAATTTGTTTTGTTTTTGAATTTTAAAATGCTTATTTAAAAATGAAAAAAAAATTGTTTTGGGATTATACTATTTAATGAAATAAAAGAAAAGGAAAATGAATGAGAAATGAAAATAAAATAAAATAAAATGTGAATTAAAAAAGAATACAAAAAGAAATATTACTTTAAAGTTTTGATTATATTTTAAATTTTTATTAAATTTTGTAGAAATTCTTGGCATAGAATAATGGAAAGTTAGAGATTAGAGCATTTTATTCATAAATGATTAATTCAAACCTTTACCCAAATAATTTGTGTTTAATTAAAGAATGTGTTTGTTGCATATATGAAGATTATATAATAATTAAGTGAATAAAGCAAAAAACTATTATAAGAATAATAGTTAATTATATTTAGTATTATGTTAAAAATATAACATTGGTATTATAATGATTTATATTTATATTAAATTAATATTACTTAGTGATATTAACAACAATATGGGAATACTATAATTATTTTTATAATAATATTTTAATACCAATGTAATATATTATAAATAAGAATTATATCAATAATATTTTTTATTAGTGTATTAATAACTGTTTTATAATAGAAACTTTATTAATATATTATTAATAATTACTATATTAATAAAATTTTATAATACTAATTATTTTAATAATATTTTATAAAATAATAATAAATGATATTATTATTATTATTATTATTATTATTATTATTATTATTATTATTATTATTATTATTATTATTATTATTATTATATAAGTTAGTTTTTGCACTTCAATCGTTAATTGTATTCCATATTTAATATTTATTTAAATAAATTGATTAATTTAACTTTGCATTAATGTGATTCATCTTTTTATTGTTTAAAGGTCTCAATTATTTTTTTCTAACAGCAATAAAAAATAATCATTAATCAATTTTTTTATTATTTTTTACAATTTTAATATTTTAACTGTGAAAACTTATTTATTTCTTTTTATATCAAGTGTATTTTTATCTGAAAAATAAGTTATTAATAAAAAAAAATTTATACAGAATGAAAGAGAATAATTTTTAATGTAAAAAAGATGAAAACAAAAACAAAAAAAAAGTTTGAAGCTACTACCTAATATTGTATACTGTTAAAACTTTAGATAAAATAATCTAATATATTTTTTACGTTTTTATATTTTTCTGTTTTACTTTTAGATATTCAAAGGAGATTTCAAAGGTTTGTTTCTTTATACGTTAAAATATTTTTGAATTTTTCTAAATTTTAATGACTCAATTATATTTTCGAAACAAAAAACACATACATGCATGAAGTCATGTCAAAACACATTTGTTCCACAATATGATCCTACACATGTCAATCTAATTTTTTTCAATCTCAAAATTTTATATTTTCTATAGGTTAAAAAATTATAATCCCCATAGAAAATTCTAATTTTCTAATTTTATATTTTCTATAGGTATTAAAAAAACTATAATATCAATAGAAAATACTTGATATATCAAACATGAAAATTCATTATTGTCAATAAAGTATTATACAGAAAATGAAGGGGGAGAAAAAAGTTGACATGAAATAAAGCCATATAGCCAATGGAATCATATAAGATTTGTTACATTTCCTCTGTTTCCAACTCCAGATTTGAATGGAACGAGTTTTTTACCCTTCTGATGCAACACTTATTCTTCGTATGCCTCTTAGTAGAAGACTGTGATAGGAAGGTGTGAAAACGTACAAAGCATGGTAGATTTACAGTTAAATCTGCTCATCACTTAGCAACCCAGCTTAAAGTTTCGGGTACACTGGCAAGCGCTTCCACTTCTGCTGCAAATCCGTTATGGTAGGAAATTAGCCACCTGAATGCTCCACCCAAGGTAAAGCAGTTTGTATGGCGAGCTGGTACTGACTCTCTGCCAACCCGAAGTAACTTGTTTAGGAGAGTCTGTGTGGATGACCCAATATGTTTATTATGTGGCACGGAGGATGAATCACTACTTCATACAATTCTCCATTGCCCAATGCTTCTCAAGTTTGGTACATTTGTCCACTTCGTTTGAATACTAGTGCTTGTAACAATTTATTTTAAGATCTACTACATAAATTTAGAACACCAAATCTAACAATTAAACGGAAACAAATTGCGTACATGTCTCCGCGTTAAATTCCAAATTGTTTTGAGCCATGATTACAGACGTTGAAATTAAACCACTTAAATAATATGTCAAAACGGTTGAAAACAGAAACTAGGTTTTCCTCTCCTTGACCTTCTTAAAGACGGCTACAATAGGCATAGCAACTAGGGTTTTTTTGTTATGAAAGCAGGAGAGGGTACCTAGCCTATTTATAATAAATTTTAACA
>CATIWR010141091.1:0-11602 GCA_949677035.1 Omphalea diandra
ACAATCATAACCTCTTCATTTGCACAGTCGTGTTCAAAATCTTGGCTTTTAATAATTGTATCATCATGTAAAGAAGAATATTTAATGTCCATCGTGCCTTTAGAAATAAGAATCTCATCATTAATGGTAGCCTTTTGATTCTGATACGAACAAGGTTGGATTAGATTCCTGACCCGTATGCTTGAGAATAGTTGCCCAGATCTATCAAAACAAGTATTGGAGTTTTGATCTTCAAATCCCAACTAGACCTCTAGAAAACTTGTTTCTAGCAACCTAAGTTATAAAGATTCAAAGTTGTGTTAACCCAAATCCGAAATCAACTAAGCCAATTTAAGATTAGAATTAACAAGTTTGTGAAATCATTAAGCCTTCACTCAACAATCTCACCAAGTCCACTCTAGAACTCAAGAAGAGAATTTAATCTCACAAGCAAAAATTGCTAACAAAAATAATATTGATTGATTGTGTTCCTCTTGGCAGAATGTGAGGGCTATTTATAGCCTAACAATGCTTAATCCAAAACCATTTAGGATTTGGTTTACATTCCCTAACAGAATTCTATATTTCCTAATGTAATAAGGAAAAGGCAATCCTAAAGTAAATAGGAAAACTAAAGAAATATTATGATTGGTCAACAAGATTAGACCAAGATACTTTCCTAACTAAAGAACAACTCTTCCTAAATAAAAAAGGAAAAGGAATCAGCCTAATGAAGAAATCCTAATGGCATTAGGAAATATTGCCAACTAAGAAAATCTGGCAAGAATCTTTTACTTTGGGCCTTATTTCCTTGCTTACATGACTTGGGCTTCCTTTTACATGCCTTGGGCTTCTTTTTACATGCCTTGGACGAATTGGGTTATGCTTGGATGCTCTCCATAAGTTGGGCTCTATTGTATTAAGTTAAGTGCTCCATTTGAAGAGTTTAAGCTTCCATCAGCCTTTAATTGGCCTTTACACATTCTTTGCTCTTCTTGGGCTAATCAAAGTGTAATTCCTTATTGCAACAATGCTCCAATTACATCCTTAAACTTCTTTAGCCTTCCCTTTATGATTGGGCCTTGAAGTTGAAATGGATCTTTTGCTTTAGCCTTGGCTGTTTGCATCAACTTCAAAACTTTTAAACAATTCAAAAGTAACTTTAAACTACACAAAATGCAAAATACAGACTAATTATAAATATCGGTGATTAATTTCTTTTTATATTATATATTGACGAAGGAGGGAGAAAAAAAGCCTATATCATGTTTCTCTCAGACCTATTCATTTTTTAAAATTCCAAATAAGTGCATGGATTCATGAGATAAGATAATATGCATGCCCACAGGGACAGATTTACAATGGGGCCTTCAAATTAATTTTCTTTGTACATAGAAGGTATAAATATTTTTTTTAATTATAATATCTGTCTCCCACTTGATCATTCATATTTGTTGCTTACCTTTATCACTTAATAATTTGAACCTCACATATTTAAAAATTTTAATATATTATTTATTTATTGAATAAGAATAAAATTAATTAACTTAAACTAATAAATATTTACCTTTAACTCAAAATTAATTAACTTAAAATAATTAATATTTATTTTATAAGAATAAAATTAAGTAACTTAAACTAATTAACTTTGAATTCTCTTACAAATAAACATATATTACTTTGACAAATTCATATGTTTACTTTTATAAATAACATGTTTTTTAATAAATTTCACAAATTTCAAAAGAGAATTTCCTTTATCTTTATCTTCTTCAATCCAGTGTTGCATATTTTGTCCTCATCATGACATCGTTGTACTTTAACATGAACTGTCTAACAAAAAAGTTTAGGATTATCAAACTATTTTTATTTGTAATAAGTTTTTTTATGGTATTTTAATATCTTTCAATAAATATATTAAATAATAAAATCATCAATAAAATATATAATTTCACTTTAAAACTCTTAAACAATTCAAAAGTAGCTTCAAAATGCATAAATCGCAAAATACAGGCTAGTTATAAATATTGGTGATTAATTTCTTTTTTATGTTATATATTGATGGAGAAGGGGAAAAAAAAAGCCTATATCATGTCTCTCTGAAACCTATTCATTTTTTAAAATTCCAAATAAGTGCATGCATTCATGAGATAAAATAACATGCATGCCCACAAGGACAGATTTACAATGTGGCCTTCAAATAAATTTTCTTTGTACCCATTAGGTATAAATAATTTGTTTTAATTATAATATCTGTCTCACACTTGATCATTTATATTTATTTCTTACTTTTATCACTTAATAATTTGAAGCTCACATATTTAAAAAAATTAATATATTATTTATTTATTGTATAAGAATAAAATTAATTAACTTAAAATAATTAATATTTTTTTTACTTACTTATAAACTTGTTAATATAATATTTAAATTAAAATAAAATCATTCATGTTACACATAATTTTTTAAAACTTAGTTTGAATTTGAAATATAAACACATTGTTAATCTTTATATTAAACTTCAATTTAACTTTTAAATTATTATTTGTATTTCTCTCATATCTGTAATAATAATATTAATATTATTCTTTGTGTGTGTGTGTGTGTGTATATATATATATATATATATATATATATAATTGATTATATATTTAATATAATTAAATAATTAATTGGTTATATATTTAAAAGTAATCTTATTACTATACTAAAAATTATTAATAAAATTGATATTTTACTTTAATATCTAAGGCATCTACTTGATTAACTATTTGTAGGAATAAATGAAAAACTGTAAAAATTGAATAAGGCTGAGTTAGTTTGGAGAGAAGTCTTTTCCCCTTTATGATCCAAAACCATATTATATTGGGTCTAAATTTTCAGTCTTAATGAAGTTCCTTAGTTCTAAAAAATTATTGAGGTGATTTAGGAATTAATACTTAAATTCAAAATATTTTAATATAATAAATTTGTTTTTAAAAAATATTATATGAATTTTAGCTTCATAATATGTAAAACTATTTTTAGAGATTAATTAACTAAAAAATTTAAAAGTGCAATTTTAACATAAAAAATTATAATAAATCTGTTAATTATTAAAAGTATTATATAATTAACAATATATATATATATATATATAAAATAAAAATTTTTGGATTGGTTCTTGTTTGCCCATCACCAAATTGATAAGGCAGGGCAGTAGTCATAGCCCATGAATATTAAGGAAAAGTCGTTGTCAGTTGTGGTGAAATTGGTGATACAAAGAACGGTCCGTAAATTTTATTGGTGGCACATTAATTTCCTATTTCATTAAATTATTACCTATCTCCTCCGACACGTGATCAAAGATATTTTTCCATTATCCGTACGCTTTATGAACTCCTGTAATTGAATTGGGATATGGATCAGGTGGGACCGGCTGCATGTCTAGACGGACGGTGGCAACAAGCAGGCCAGGGAAGCTTGATTAGGGATGTTTCCGTTCAAAAACAAATCGAATGGATGAAAATCAAAAATTAAATTTTTTAAAAAATTAAATTAAATGTGACAACTGCTGAGAAATACAGAGAGGTGAATTGCATATTAGTAATAGCTAGGTTAGAAAGAAGATGCCAATTTGAACCAGTAAATTCCTCTTTATATTATATAGAATATTACATACAAGGCAAAAATCTAAAAATTCTATAGTATCAATCCTATTGAATTACAACGAGATCTTTGGTACGTAGTTTTGAAGATGCTAAATCAATTTTAATAATAATGGGCAGATTCTCTTTCCACTTTTTGTTCCGTATAGTATAGAATGGTGTTCTGATGTTGGTTGCCTTCAATATCTTTGATCACATGTACAATGTTTTACTAAATGCTCGATTGTTCAGAGAATTCCATAGTTGCTATTGGTGGAACAACTAGGATCACTGGCATTGTATGGCATGACCGAGGAGGGTGTTCTTCTCGAATATTCCTTCTTCTCTTAAAGGGTGGAAGGATAAGTTTTTTTCTGGTGAGGTGTATAGATGGGTGGTCTATTCCTACTAGATGGAACTAGACACCTAAGTTATGGAAACTTTCTTCCCTTACTAGCAAGGAAAAGAGGGGGCTAGAAATTTTACTCTATTATCTGGACTAGGCATTACGTAGATGTTGGAAGTTAGTGCAGGATACGACATACAAATTTGCTAGATAAGCAATCATAGATGGTATTCTTTCGAGATTAATTCTTACTCTGTTTGAGGAATCTAACCTTACTTTGCTTTGTTTTCCTACAGGCACTATGATGGAGATTTCCAAGAAAGGCGGTTCGAAGAAGAGGAAGATTAAAAAGGCTTTTAAGTTGGCGCCTGTTTTGCCTTTGCCTCCAGGAGGGGATTTTCTAGATTTTACTATTCTTAAGGATGTCCTAGCTGATACTCCTTCACCTACTATGCCAATTATTGAAGTGAAATTTGGTAGCTGACTATGTCAATGACGACCTTCAAAAAGCTGGTGATGAAAAAGTTTGGCTAGGCAGCTTCTGTGTCGTAGGACCTAGTTGTCCAGTTTATGAATTCTCAAACCACAATTCCAATTGTTCAAGAAATGCTGGACAGGATGGATGACGTTGTGTGGGATTTGCGATGTTGGTTGGTGTCCTTCAGTAATCAAGTGGGTGCTGTAATGGGTTAAACTTCCTAACTGGAGAAAGACATCTTTGATACTAGGATCCCCTTCTGACTTTTTGTTTGATATACTGATGATCGGTATCTTCCTTTTTTTTATTGTCATTTTCTTGATACTTCATCTTTTCTCTACTTGGTATTTATCAAAATGGAGCTGAATTTTGAAGATTAACTAAATTAAAATTTAATTTTATTTGATTTTTTTAATTTTTAGGTTATATTATATATTTTTTAAAATGTTTATTAAAAATATACTCATGCTTTGTATAAGCATCAATAAATATTATTTATTTTTATTACAAATTAGTTAAATAACATAAAATACTTTAAACATTAAATTTTATTATTTATTTAAATATTTTGATTAATATATATCATAATTTTAATTTAGTGATTAAATTAAAAAAATTTTATTTAAAAATATTTTGATTTACAAAAAATAATTACAATAAAATCAAATCCAACTAAACTAATACATGCAGTTTAATTTTTTATTTTGATTCGATTTTCCTCATCTCTATCACGTGGCCTCTCCTTTCAATTTATTTATTTTTATATTTTCACAATTATAAATATAATTATTTGCGTTGAAATAGCCACTTGCCCCGTCCGCATTTTGTGTTTAAGCAAGCGGGCAACTTTTTTCTTTTTGAAAAATGTTTCACTTTATCAAGATCCAAACTCAATTAGTCAAGGTTCGCTAAACGCATTTTTCTTCCATTCTCCATTATTACAAGTCTTAAAGTTTTACCTTCTTATTTTTTTTTTATTAAATGGAATTTGTAATTTATTATGTCTGTAGTTCATCTCTTTTATTTAAGATGACGAAATTTTATAATTTTCTCGAATTGTATTTTATTTTAAAATTTTATTGTCTTAAATTTTCTAATTTTATCAGTACAATGAGTAATCATTTATTATATGAATATTATTTATCTAAATATTTTATTTCAGTTGAAATCTAATTTTAAAATAAAAAATTATTTAATTTTATACTTGAAAAATTTTCATAATTTAAGCTTCATCTATTTTTGTTATTTTCATAAATAAAATTATTTCTATTCGTTAAATTTTTAAAAGGAAGAATGTTGAAATTTCAACAACAACATTTTCAAGTAAATCAAATAAGAAGAGTATATGAAAGTCAAGGCCTAAGTAACTAAATAATTAGTTCTAATTATTTGATCATATTTGAATCTTAAGCTCATAAGCTCAATTTATTATGGTCCAGTCTCTCTCATTCATTTCATATTTGTCTTTCGATTTCATAATAGAATATCAAAGCAGATCTGATAGGTTTAAAATTGTTGCTACATTCAACTCTTAATTTTACGAGAAAATTTTAGTTTTAAATGATTAACTAAAAATTTAAATACAGTTCATTAAAGGGGCTATATATGAGTCAAGCTCAAATAGCTAAATGATTAGTTCTAACATTTTAGTTATATTTCATCTAAATTTATGAACTCAATATATTACCAATCTAATCCCTCTAATTTATTTTGCCTCTACCCTTCAATTTCATAATATAAATCTTGATCTTGAATTCTAAAATCATTTTGTTAAAACTCTAAAACTAAATGATGAGCTTAATTTATATCTTAATTTTGCCCTAATTTAAAGTTTTGATTGGTCCAATTTTTAATTGATTTTTATCATTTATAGGTATTGATTATATTATTTGTAGGTTTGAATTAATTTGGAAGATGGATCATAACAGCCTTGGATGAATTACAGGATTTTCGTCAATTCATTTTGCATGGCTCAAACCTATTCTGTCAGGCTGGTGCAAAACAAACTCTGAAAGCATGAGATCAATGTACACTCCAAACCTATTTTGTCAAGCCTATGCGGAGCAAAATTTGGAAGTGTGCTTATTTTGTGAAGGGCATACAGACTCGATAAAGGAGTGCAGAGTCAAACTTGTATGCAACAATTTGAGTGTGTATGGCATGTGCATGTTTTGTAAAGGTTGTATATATTTGGGCAAATATGTCTTTATTGACGTATCTATTTAAATAAAGAGCTAGGGCTTGGAGAGAACATGACCCTTACATCATTCACTTTATACATAGCCGCCAAAAAGATTTTTTTTTTTCCCATCATTTCCACCAATTCCAAAACAATTCAAAATCAATTTTCTCTTAGATTGTTATTCATTCATTGTGTTCTTTTGGGATATTCATTCTCTCCAATAAGAACTTTGGTGAAGGATCAATTGTCAAGGGAAACTTTGGAGAGGAAACATTCAAGAGGGAGTTTTTCTATTATTTATTTTATTTTCATTTATGTCAAATAATTATTTTCTTAATCATAGAAGTAAGAATGTTAGGCTTAATTGTTCATGGGTATTTATTTAGCTACCCAATTTTGTATAATATTGCCTATCAATTTTGATTAATGAATGCTTATTTCTTTTGCAATATTGATGTTTATTAGTTTCAAGTTTAATTTTTGACTAGCCAGCATTAATTAATCTTGAAATGAAAATTCTCTAGGTTAAATTAATAAAAACATCTTCTTTAATTTAACTCAATATTGAAATTGAATTCCTAATTAATTCATTGATTTGTTTGTTAGGAATTTAGGCAATCACCTTTAGTCATTCTTAATCTTGAACTTAATTGGTTTGGGCAAGAATTTATACAACTTGGGTGGTGAAGCTAAATATTAGTTTCATATCATCGAAGTTCATTTCATCATTTGCATTACATTTTTATTTTACAAGTCTTATTTTAGTTTAATTAATTTGTTGAACAAACCCCAAATTGGATTAGAGTGTTTAAGTTCATTTTTAATAGTGTTTGTTTGATTTGGTGATTATATTATAATTAGTTAGGAATTTAACTCATTCAAGTCTTTGAGAGATCGACTTCAAGAGTGTCTTTTCGCTATATTCATATACGGTTCATACACTTGCGAGTATAATATGTGAGTAGACATCACTAAAATTTTTTTAAAAAAAGTTTGATATCAATTCATCAGAGCATAAAATTTTATCATGATTCTATTTGGGAGAATTTAATATAATCTTAGCTCCACCTCAATTTTACTAACGAGGATTTTTCTCCGTCTCTGGTTCATTCGGCCCTCTCGTAATCCAATCCTGACCCCTCCCCCGGCAACACTATAAACCAACATTACCTTCCCCTCTTATTACTAGTAAGCACCAAAGCCTTCCAAAGTTGTCCTCGCTACTTTATAATCAGAACTCCTTATTTTTATTTTTAATCATTTGCTTAGGTTTAGAGTATAATTAGTTGTAAATCTTATGATATGTATACTGTGATTTTAAATTGTTATATAAAAATATAAAATTTATAATATATTATAATTTTTTTATATTAATTGACTATGAAATAGTATATATTTTTTTAACTTTTACTTAAAAATTAATATTTTTCGAATACAGAATCCATCTAGTATTAAAATTATTATTAATTTTGAGTTGATTTTTAATTATATTAAAATTTTAAAAACAACATGATAATTTTTAAAAAATAAAATAAAATAATTACTAGATACATGATAAAAAAAAACTGTATAACACACTCTATAAGACCAAAATTATATATGTTGATTGATTGTGTTATGTCAAAATGCTAGCAATTTCAAGCTTAATTGTATTATAAAATTTAAAATTTTAACTCTATGTAAGCTTATTTTTTGACCCGAGGTTTACTTGATAAAATAATTGAAATATAACTTGAGCTAGTTACTTATGAAAAAGATTTCGATTATCCTAAATCCAAATTTGATTGAGCTTAAATTAAATTTGAACTCAGTTTGACTTGACTATTTATATAGTATAATGAAATACAAAATATAAAATTATAAAATTGTTAAAATTATATTAAATTTATATGCTTATCGAATTCAATATTTTAATATTTAAACTTATTTGTCTGTCACATAATTTACCTTATTGAATTTGATTTGTTTTTATCTTGAAACTAAAGAACAACACTCGCCCACACCCCACTTATTACTATTGTTGTTATCAATTATTTGGATTGAAATTGAGATTTTCTTAAGAAACATATATAATCAAGGAAGAAATTTATCTGAAAAGAAGTATAGCATGCAATTATATGCTTGGTATATACAGGAGTAGTTCGTGCCTTAAGCAATTGCTTAAGGCTCCGTCCATAAGAAATATTCTAAATTATTTTTTATTAATAAATTAGTTCTATATTCTCATAATACTCATTAATTTATTTATTTTTCTTATATATTTTTCAATTTCAACAATATTTTAAACAAAAAGTAATTAAATTTTTAATTTTTTAACACAATAATAGATGAAATTTATTTTATTCAATGCCAAAAAATTGCCTAATATAGAAATTTTCAATAATTTTTCTTTATATATTTACTTCAAACAATATTTATAATTCCGAAAGATAAAAAAATATTTACACTTAATTAAAAGATTATTGATAAAAAAGGACTAATTGAAAATAACAATATAGTTGTTAACTCAAAAACCTTAGCAGTCTTTTTTTTTTTTTACTTTTTTTTCTCATCCTTTGGGGCTATCGTAGGATAAATCGTTGGATGTAGCCTATGTCTTTTTTTTTTATTTTTCCTTTTGAAAAATAGAAATATGTATTTATTTTTATAAATTTGTATAGTTTTGTTTATTTCTTTTATAACTATAATGAAAGTTTTTAGTTATTTCCTCACAAAAACGTGGTTTCTCTTATATGGTTGTAATTATTATCCCTTTTTGGGATTGATTTATAATACTATTCAAACAATCAATTTGTTTTTTATAGTAATTTAATTGGACTGATTTGATGATAAACATATCGAATTGTGGTTTAGTATATGAGTGAAGTGAATTTTTCATTGTTATGTAAAGTTGATTGCTCTATCGATATGGTTTATTTTCTACAAAAGAAAATTATCAATTCTCATATTAAATTCAACATATTTAATGTCAATATAATTTGTTATATATTGTAAGCTTTAGTTTTTTTTTTTTTTTATGCATTGGTAATTTTGTATTTGATATTTCATGAATAAGAATTATTCTCTTCCATTTCAAATAATAATAATAATAATAATAATAATAATAATAATATAACTTTTCTAAAAAATGCAAGTAATAGATTTTTTTTTTGTAACACTATATTAGAAAATTATCAAATAGAGAAAAACATAATAGAAAGTGGTAGGTATATTCTAGAGATTATGATAAAGTATATTGTTTTTATTGGAAATTATTTAATAAAAGTGTAATAAAAATAAATTAAATAATGAACCAAAAATTGAAAAAAAAAAATATTCGTTATCAAACTTTAATCTCATAAAGAAATCAAAGAAACACAACTAATATAAATACATCTAAAAGTAATTATATTAAACATACATCAACTGACAAAAATACAAGAACTAATTAACAAAGAAATAAAATAATGAACAATATATTTATAAGACTTACTATTCGAATAAAATTTGATATTTTGTAAAATGAATGAATTTTTTTCAAAAAATAATGAAAATCTTTTAAATTTAATTGAAATTATTATAAAATTTACTCCAATAATATATGAACTTATTCAACAAATTCAAAAAGATGAAATTCATAGTTATTACCCTAAATATAATATACAAATTAATTAATTCAAATGTTGGTACTTAAAATTAAAATTTAATCATTAGTTATATTGATCATGAAAATATGCTAAAAATAAAAATACAACAAATTAATTAGCAACTTTTCATCTAAAAAGTAAATTTTAAATAAAATAATATTAATATTAATATTAAAAATTATTTTTTGAAATTTTTAACTCAGACCTCTTCCATTTTAAAGTCGGCCTGAATGTCTCGGTAGGGCATACACCCAAATAAGTTTTTTCCCATAATCAATAACTTTAGAACAGCAACAACCCTGCTTATCAGTACCTTTATCAATATTTTTAAGACTGCGCTTATCAGATTTTATCAATTAAAATAAACAAGGCAAGCAATAACATTGCTTATCACCAAAAGAAGGGCCAAGTAAAACATTGGCTGACGCAACGGATTCAGTCTAGACGCATATATCATGCCTATATATTTGTTGGGTAAAAGGTAACCGGAAAAAAAAAATGCTAAGATTAGATTCACTTTGGATTATGAGACCTTCCCATCATATAAACCTGAAGGTATGGGATTTTTTGATATCCCTTGAGATCAACCATAACTTCAAAATCAATTTAAAATATTTATTTCTTATTATAAAATAAAAGGTTAAAATTGTAAAATATAATTCTTTTTATAAACAATATAATCTATTTTATATATATATATATATATATATATATATATATATATAACTTTACTTCATTCTTCTGTCATACTATAAATTTTTATGATATATTCTTATAAATAATGAAATCTATTCCATTAAGAAAAATAATGAAATACATAAATCTTATACCACATAATTTAAGAGTTTCAATTAATAATTGCTCAAATAAATGAATACATAAATTATGCTACTTGTTTCATGTAAATAATAAACTGAATATGAATTCTATGTATGATGCAAATAAATATTGTAATACAATAAATATCTGAGAATGACCTAGATATTGGTTTTATAAGATTTATGAAAATTTAGAATAAATAAATTTTATTTCATATATTTATTATGTATATAAAAATTTAAGATAAAAAAATTACACATCAATTATTTACATACCATATATAAAATGAAATGAAATAAATAAACTTTATACAGTAAATTTACAATATGATACAAATCTAAGAAATTTTTTTGAATAAATGAAATATTTTCTAATTATTTGGAACAAACAAATATAAAATGAAGTACATAAAATTTTATATCATATGTTTATTTGATAGAAGCTTGAGAAATTTGAAATAAATAAATTATATACGAGTTATTTACATAATATATATAATCATAAAATGAAATAAATAGATCTTATACCCTATAATGACCTATATAT
>CATIWR010141122.1:0-36225 GCA_949677035.1 Omphalea diandra
TATATATATATATAGAGAGAGAGAGAGAGAGAGAGAGAGAGAGAAAGGGGGGGGCACGATGAAGATGAAACAAAGCACCATTAGGTCAATTGGCAAGTAATGTTGTGCCCAAATTATGTCTGGGTAGGCTTTATGGATTTGCACTCTTTTAATTTGGCTATACTAGCTAAACAAGTGTGGCGAATTCTTAAGTGTCATGGATATTTAATCTCACAGTTGTTTAATGTAAAGTACTTTCCATAAACTGATCTTCTTATTGCCAAACCAAACCCAAGAGCAAGCTTTACATGTAGAAGTTCATTGCAACACATGAAAGTGATGCAAGAGGGATTAGGATAGAGGGTTGGTTATCGAAGTAATAACTCAATCTAGAAAAATCATTTATAATTTAAGGAAATGAGGGAAATTTTTCTACTTTAGTAGATCTATTAGTTGAAAATGCATTAGTCTTGAACTTGATAAGAGAGGATGGAATGAGATGGAAGATGAATTTGGTAAAACCAATTTTTTTTAAAAGATGGTATAATGGAGATTCTGACAATATATATTAGGTATTGATGTCCTACAAATTTCATTATTTTGAGGAATAAAAAATCAACTTTGTTCATAATCAAATTAGCCAATCAAATGACCCTTTCCTAGTCTAATCCTAATAAGCTAGGTCTTATACTTTATATAGTTTAATCGACTAAATATGGAAGGAATTATGAAAAGTAAATATTCCACCCAAAGTTCGACCTATTATAGAGAGTTCGTAAGGATTCTTTGTTAATTAAAACTAATTTCATCAAAAGAGGGATAAATATATATGGGTAACACTTACTACATGGTGATGAGGTGGAGATGCAAAACCATCTTTTGCTTTATTGCCTTTTTGCTGCTATAGCATCGTACACTTACAACCTATGATAAGATATCTCACTACTTAACAAAGATAACATTAGTTACTAGTTAGGCTCATTGTTTGTAAATGGTCTTATAAGGGTCAATGAGCTTGCATGCATGATATTATGAAGCATTATTAAATAAGTACCAAGGACAAAAACATTTAGAAGTGGATAGACTCGAGGAAATGTTCATCACCATTAGACACATCTATCTCTAGCCTACATAAATCCAACATTAATACAATTATATATAAAGATAACTCCATTATACTAAGTTTTAAGGTAAATTTCACTAATGGTCCTTCAATTTTAACCTGACATACTTAATTATCACTAAATAGAAAATTATAACACAAAAATCCTTCAATTCAGATTAAGTTACCTGAAAAATGATGTGGCAATAGAAGGTCATTTTTTAATTAAAAAAAAAAATCATACGTGTGTTTTAAAAAGTTGAGCTCTTTTTTTGTTTTCTCTCTTGGCAAAATGTGTCTAGAATTATTCTTCCTTATTGCCCCATCCTTTTTTCTCATTCTCAATATCCAATAAAATTCTCATTAATATTGCAAATAATTTGCTTATAAAGGGTAAATTTCTAGCTTTTCTCCTACACTTTTCATCCCCTCAAACATCTTTAGTGCCTGCTCATTCTCCTTACAAAGCACATACCCTGCAAGCATAACATTCTAAATCACAACATCTCTTTTAAGAACCTCATCAAAAAGTCTCCTTGCATGCTCCATCTCCAAAGGAACCAAATTCTTCACTGGCACAGAATTAAAAAGCTACCTCACTATTTTCAACTCCTCTCTTCTCACACACCTTACAATTAAAGCAGACCAAGAAACAATATCCCTTTTCGCTGAATAATAAAAAATGGCATTAGCAATCCTTAAATCCCCATAATTGGCATGATGATAGATAAGGAAATTCCTCACAAAAGTGTTTTCTTGAAACCTATATTTGGTAACCTTCGCATGAACACAAAAATCAATCTTTTTCTATTGAAGCTTAGTGCAAGCCTTAAGTAAGAACAAAAATATGAATTTATCAGGCCTTTCCATTTGGGTATAAAATGAAATTACTTTTAAAAGGCTTTGACTATGAGCTAAGCCTCTCATCATTATGCTCCACATGAATGTGTTCGGTTCAAAAATTTAAACGAACAGTCGATGGGTATAGTCGATGGTATTAGAAATAACAATAGCACTAGCAAATACGAGCTCTCTTAAGGTATATGAACTTGAATTGAAGCCTTTGATGATAAGGTAAGCGTGAATTTGCTTTAAAGAGAAAAGATTTGTTCATTTTTCCATAAGGTTGACTGTTGATGGCAATTGGTGCTCTTGTCGTTAGTTCTCTTCTTTATCATCACATGAAACTCAATTTTTTATAGCTCTCTCTCTCTATATATATATCTCTAAACTCTCTAAGACACAAATCATCACCTAAGCTTTTTAAGGGAGAGTGAATCCAGATCGATATGCTTGTAGAGGTTGAAAATGAAGTTAAACTGAGATCGCTACTCCTTAAAGGAGGACATGAGGGAAGAAATTAGAGTTTTGAATGGGGGCAAGGTCTTGGCCAAGAATAGTGATGTCTTTAGTTGAGAGAGAGAAAATAAAAAAGAGATAAAGTCACTGTATGACATTTTTAATTAAAAAATGACTCTCTAATTGTCATGTCATCTTTCAGGCAACTTAATATGACCTGAGAGATTTGTGCGTTATAATTTTCCGTTTAGGGACAATTAAATGCTTCAAGGAAAATTAAAGGTTAGTTAGTGAAATTTACCCCTAAATTTTGTGGTTTAAAATGATGTTAGAGAGGTTATGTTATTTGATGCAATAAGAATCATGTTTATTTCTAACATATAGTGGTAGAAGCATTATAAATTCGATAAACTTTACAAGTCCTATGATATAGCAGTCTTAAGGATGTAACCATCAATAGTGATTGTAAAGAGGTTAGTTTGCAAATTTTGGGTCCATATATCTCCCTAACAGTAGACAATATCCAGTCTTTGGCTATGGAATTAAATGTTTGGACTTTTTAATTTGTATATTGAATGGCAAAGAAAGTTGTTGATGCCTTAGCCCATTTTGTTATTTCTTTTTTGATAAGATAATGGGAATAATCAAAGTGAGAAAAAAAAAAACTTAAGCCAAGTTAAGGCATTCCATTTGACACATATCCTTGGAATACACTGAGATTAACTCCTCAGGCAAAGAACTAACATAGTAACTACCAATCTTTAAAGAGAAATTTGACTTAATAAGCCAATTTGCATATTCATTACTACTTCTAAGGACCCAAGTAAACTTAATTTGTCTGTTGCTTGTCTTTTAACTCTTTAATCTTCTAGAGTAGATGCTCATTCAACATTTATGAAAATCATCTGAAGTGCCTCTTGCGAATCAATATCTATTTCAACCTTCTAAAAAGCCAAAATCCAAGCAATATTAAGACTTGTAAAAATTGCTCATAACATAGCAACAAAAGTTATGCATATTCCAATATTTTTTGCAAAACCTTTAATCTAGTCTTTTAACAAACTATGAAGAACTCTACCGACTATGACTAATCCAAAATGAAGCTGACATACTCTGTCAACATTAAGCTTAACCTATCCCATATCTAGTGGTTTTCAAGTCACCTTAACATCTTTATTGGAGACATACCCACCTATGAACCAAATTAGCATGAATAATCTCCTTCACTTCATTTTTAATACACTCAATAGGACTATATGGGTTCTTTTCTACTCTAAACATAAAATTATTATGCCACCTTTGAATCCAGTTAATTGCCACTCTAAACACTAAGCTTCAATCTTCAAACACTTAGTGCCTAAATCTAACTCTAACAGGTTCAACTTAACCCAAATCCTTAAGTTCACTGAAAATAAATCCTACCACCTTTCATTCTTAACTAGTTATTGCCACACTAGGCTTGCACTTTGATAATTATGAAGTACATAGAGAGATGATTTCATATGAAGATTACATCGATCATAGAACCCATAGGATACAACTACCATGAATGACATAGTTAGTAACAAGCCGATTATGTAACACTTTCTACAAAAATCTATGAATTTACTGAGGCACTTTCCATTTCTAAATTCAATCCTAATCTTGATTAATCATATCCTGATCCTCTCCCACCAATAAATAAAATGATACTTTAGTAGTAAATCTACTTGACTTTGAAAAATTTCCAAATCCTTTTATCATAAAGTTTATAAAGGGAAGGAGGTATTATAGTTGCTATTTTCATACATAATAAGTGAGGAAGATAGTGCTCAAACTCAATCCAATTCTAGCTGCCTAACTCAATTACATATGACGCTAACAACCTCACTCTATCCTCTTTAAGGATATCAAACAAAGCCACCTCCTTTTAGTTGTCCACACCTTCATCCCAGAGGCACCATGCCTCACCACCTCAGAAGTGCCCGATTTCACAAAGTCTCACACTAAGAAAATCCTATGCCAACTACTCAAGCACCTAGCACTCGGCTTTAAATCATTTGGGTACCCTTCATGCCTAAGATATTTAGCTTTTAACACCTTCACCCATAAGGTTCAGGATTCTCAAACCACTTCCGCCCTAGTTTCATGAGGAGGGAATCATTATTTATCTTATTCTATCAAATTCCCAAGTCACCCTTATTCCTTATCTTACTTTATCTCATCCTGTCGAGTATAGTTTCTGTTTTTTTGTGGTATAAATTTCTCACCAGTTTGTCATTTTCATCAAAAATGCCTACCAGAAACTTTGATGTTTGCATAGAATAGATTGGCATAAATGTTACTCTACTCGCGAAAGATCGTTGACTTGCTTTAAATTCTGTCCACAGTATCTCTATATGAATTTTTCGTAACTCTGTTAGATATATTTGAGTCATTTTAATGTCGTAAGATTTCAAATTTGAATTTCAATTAGATTTAAATTATTAAAAAATATAATATATGAAACTAATCAGTTAATATCTCATGTTATTTTTTTTTTTTAAGAAACTCATGATAACAATAATATTATTAATATTGTTGAGTTCTAGGTTTAATCATCGAAAAGGCAGAATTATGGATATCAAATCACCAAAAAAGGCGGTTTTATGGATATCAACTTATTTATATATAATTAGAAATGATAATTTAAATTTAATGCTAACTCAATTTATAGACCAATTTAAATTGATATGATTCTAACTTGACTTGAATTGATCAAATTTAAAAAATTAAAAGAATAAAATATATTTTAAAATTAAAATAATTTTTTATTAAAAACAAAATTATGAATAACTTAATTTAGAACTTGAAAAATATTTTAAAAATAACTTAAATTTCTTTTCTATATATTAACTTGACGACGCGACTTAACTCATCCCTAATCTAAAAAGACTCAATCATAAGTCATTTAAAAAAATTATAATTTAAAATTAATTTAATTTGAAATTGACACTACAGACCCTAATACTTGGGATTATGACCCGTTTGCCACTCAATATATAGGTGATTTATGCACGCTGGATATCTAACAAGGTACAAGTTGCTCAATTAATAATATTTTTATTGTCAAATAATATTTTTCCTTGTTTGATTTTTCAAAAGTTTGATGTTGATGGTCAATTCTCATAAGATGTGATGAGTTTGGTTTTTGGCATATTATTATTTGTCTCTCTTCGTGTTACATGAATTTAATTTATTGGTTATGATTGCTATACATGGAATTTGTTTTCTTTTGTTGAATATTGAAAAGGTAGCATATGTTTTAATTCAAAAAGTACAGGAAGTTCTTTGGCTAACGCAAATGAAGAGTTTTCCATTGCAACTCTCAATTAGTCTCATACATGACTTTGATTTGTTCAAAAAAAAAAAAAAAAAAGAACCAAGTGCTCACTAATTTATTTATCTTGGGTTCAAATATTTTTTAAAAAAAGTGTGTTTTTGTATGTTTATTTTGACATCTTTAAGTTTTTTCTAAATGTAAAAATATCAAAAAATATTCATTAAAAGAGATTTTATGCTTAAATTATACAAATATGATTATCACAATACAAGAGAAGATGCAAGTAACTCATCAAACTCAAAAAAGAAAAGGATTTTTCTTAGTATCAATGCTTTCTAAGAGAACAATTTACAAAGAATGTGATTGATTATTGTTTATATTATTTATATTTGGCGCAAGAACAATACAAAAATGTTTGGTGAAAAATGAAGAGAAACGGACCCTTCCAAATGTGGGTAAACCCACTTACCATAGAAACCAAGAAGATTGGGAGGGGAGGGGGGAGACGAAGGATATAGAAAACAAGAAGATGGAAGAAATCATTGGTGAATTTTAAGATAGTGGCAAAAGCTTGATTAGAACAAATGATTTTCCATATTACCAATTTGCCTTTACATTAAGAAGCAAAGTTAGAGGTAAGTTGATTTTTAATATTGAAATAGTTGATGGTGAAATTCCAACTTTAGTTTTGAGGGACATATAACAAATTAGAACGTTGGAAAGCGAATGATTAACTAATTATTAAATTTACAAATATTTATATGTGACTAAGTCACTAAACAATATAAAAGACTTCTAAGAATTATAGTTGCAAAAATTGGGAAATTTATTATTTTATGATCTAAATATTTTAAAAAATAAAAGAAAACAGATGTATACAAGAAAACTTGTCAAAAAATTATTATCAATAGAGGTAAGTTAAATCATTTGAAATTCACTTACGTTTTTATTTACATTAAATTTTAAAATTTAGAGTAGATTTTCCACTCTTTGAAGGCACTAAGTGTAAACTAGAATACTCATTAGTAGAAGTTACAAATTAATGAACAAATTTACATCAAATCAATTTTTTAAGTTGAGTCATTTTAGGTTTTTTAGATGTATTAAGATTAGATTATTTCGTGTTGTGAGCAAGTTTCGATAAATAGAACTTCAAATTATTTACAAGTTTTAAATTAGATTGGATCATATAATTTTGATTTTAAAATTAAAAACTATTTATTTTGATTTTTAATAAATTTTAAGTATTATAATTTAAATGGAATCAATTCAAGTTGACATAAAATCAAATCGATTTGTAGATTGAATTATAATTAAATTTGACATAAAAATTTTTAATTCAAATTATTTTGAATTTTTAAAATTTATTAAATTTAAATTGAGTTTTTGAACCAGAACAAAAAGTATGAATCTTTATAATCATTAGTCACTCATGGAGAAGAGAACCTTAATTGTACTACTAAATTCAAACATCAACTAAAGAACTTACTCAATAACCGCAAGACAACTTATTTGCAGAAATGAAAATAAAGATTTAATTTAATAATTGAACTTCTACAATGTATCATGAAAAATCAGTTTATCATTTGAATATCTTGAATTGTATTTATAACATTATGACTTAATTTAAAAATTCAGATTTTGAAAGAATTCAATAGAATTGAATTTTAAAAGAAGTGAATTCTTTTATTTAAAAAATAAATGATTTGATGAAAAAATCAAATTAGATCAAAGTTATAAGATTTTGAGAAAATTTTTTTAATTAAAAAATTAAGATAAAATTATTTTAATAATCTCATAACTTAAATTGATATTATATTTATTTTTAACAATATAGACATTTAAGGAAATAAAATGATTTCAATATATTATAGATTCATTTCAAATAATTAAATTCAATTGAATTCTATCAATCTAAATTTTATTATAAATAAAAAAATTTAATTATGAAATTGAGAAAATTCTATTATATAATATTTAGTTCAATTCTAACTTAAAGTTCATTTTATTTAAAAATAAATTTATTATAAAATTTATTTACAAATGAATTTCTATGTTTGATATACAACAAAATAAAAATAGAATTTATTTTAAATAAAATAAATTTTACATTTGATTTAAATATATAATTAATAAGATATTTCATTCTTATAAAAAATTTATTGTGTTATTTTTTTAAAAAAATATAAATATAAAAAATAAAAAATAAAAAAAAAGAGAGAGAGAATAAGAAAATAAAGAGGAAAAAGAATAGTAGAAAGAAATGAGGAAGAGAGTATAAAATATATTTCAGCTAAGGCTGTTTTTATCGTTATAAAAAATCTCTATGATTTTAGAATTTATTTAAAAATTTGATTACATTTGATAGAACTAAATTTAGTAATAATCAATTTTAAGAATTTAATAAAATAAATTTTTATTTATATCAGACACATAACATATAAATTTATAAAATTTATAGAATTAATATAGTTTTAATATATATATTTTTTATATGATTTATTTCAAATAGAGTAGTATCATATATAAAAGAAAGATATAAGCAAATATTATATCGTGTCTATTAATATATATAATTTTATTAAGTATTTAACAATAATTTTATTAATATATAATATTTATTATTTTAAACAAAATTTATTTTAATCAAATTATTATAAACAATAAAAAAATTATATATATAATTTGAAAATTTTATAAAATAAAATTATATATTATATATATAATTTAAAATTTTATACAACCAAATCATACTAATTGACGTGTGTAAACAAAAAACCCCCATATGTAAACAGAAATGAGCAAATTGGGATCCAATGAAAACACCCCCGTTGAAATCCTAAGGCAAATAAAGGCCCGGCAGGAAAGCCCAAAAACGATGACGTATGCGCCGGCATCAGCGAGACAGAAAAGCGGCAGATCGTCTCCCACGTGTCGGCTAAGGTCAAATGCCGGTGCCAATAAGGACACGTGTAAGCCTGATATTCCCATAAAATAACTCTTGTTTGAATGTTTGACCGGACGAGGAAAAACACATTAACATCAACTCCTCTTTGTTTTTAATAGAAAGGGAACCTCCTGCCTTATTATTACCGCTTACTTTTAGTCTACGCTGACTTTTCTCTTCCTTTCCACTCTCCCTTTAACTGCGTGGTGATACGCTCCTTCACTTTTTTTTGTGAATAATTTTAAAAAAAATTATTGTTCGAAGTTTTCTTGTTTTATTAATATTATTCTTTAAATCATAAAATTAAATAATTTTCTTTTATATATAATGAAACCATTTAGTGGTATCACTAATTACTTCTCATGTATATATGGTACAAAAGGTACATCCCTAATCTACTTCCCAAAAAAAAAAACATTATATAATTTGGCATTATTTCTTTAGATAAAAATTAATCCAAATATCAATTTTGTTTTTGGACTGATGGGCTATTTACTCCTAACAATAATTTGATGTAAAAAAGGATATTAATTATCATAAAAATTAGCCAATATTTGGAAAATAAAATTTTAAAGAATTCAACTGAAAGTCTTACTTTGATTTATTAATTTTATTGAAATTGGTATTATGTAACTAGTCATATCTTTTTAAGATTATATTAAAAGAATGTTTCTTATTTGTGATAAATTTATTAATTAGTTGATGATTATTTTTATAATATTTTAGGATTATTTAATTTTATGGTATTTGACTATTTGAGTCATATAAACTGTCAATTAAATTTTTGAAAATTCTAAATAAAATAGTATGATATTGAATAAAATTTTCATTTTTGTATTTAAGCTTATTTTATTTTGTATTAGTTGTGAGAGTTACAAAACCACCAAAAAAAGGAAAAAAAAGAAAAAAGGAAAAGAGAAATAGTACAAAGAAGAGGCTCAATTGATATAGATGGGGGCGGTAAGGAACTAATACTAAAGGATGGAAAGATGGATGTTTCCACTTGAGAAAGCACTTTTTGCTCTTCTAATTGGAAGTTGTTTTTGTCAAACTTGTCTATAAAGTGGCATTAGCTACTCCCATCCAAACTCCAATCACCTTTCTTTCTTATTATATTTCTTAATCTCAAACCTCCATCTTACTCACCACATATACATAGACACATGAACTAAAAAGCCTTATAACACACAAATTCCACAACCCTTCTTCTTCTTCTTTCTTCCTCTTCCTTTCTCCATGTCTGATGAACGCAGAGACCTTTACTACCATGCTTCTTTCCATGAAGGTCATTATGGTCTTGGTTCATCAACTTATGGTTCAACACAAGGGTTTGATCCTTCTTCTTATAACATGAGCTTCACTGACTGCTTGCATGGATCCACGGATTATAACTCTCTTGCAAAAGCCTTTGGCATGTCCCCTTCATCCCCTGACGTATTTTCGTCCATTGAAGGTCGTAATCCAAATAAGCCTGTGGAAATTGGAGATTTAGGTGTTGCTGGTGGAGCCAACAGTACTGAAAATCCAGTTACCCCAAATTCTTCTGTTTCTTTCTCTTCAAGTGAGGCTGGTGGTGAAGCAGATTCAGGAAAGACGACCAAGAAAGACACCCATCCAAAAGGGTCTGAAGATGGAGGCGAATGCTCCAAGAAAGAGTAGGTTTTTTGTTCTTTACACGTGATTTAATCCGTATGGTGTAATACCAAATGAACTTTGCCTCCCTCTCTCTCTCTCTCTCTCTCTCTATATATATATATATATATATATATAGTGGTTCTGAAGTTGTCTCTAGAGCTGTAAGATTGCGAGTTCATACCCTAATTTGATCTTAATCAATCAAAAGAATTTATATAATAATTAATGAGTTCTTCCAATTTTTTGAAGATGGTGCAACTTTTATATCATATTAATTACATCCATAACTGATTAACAGGTGCAAGACGAAGAAGAAAGGAGAGAAAAGGCAAAGAGAGCCAAGATTTGCCTTCATGACCAAGAGCGAGGTTGATCATCTAGAAGATGGGTATAGATGGAGAAAATATGGACAGAAGGCTGTTAAAAATAGTCCTTATCCAAGGTATATCGATGTCCTCTTGTTTCTTGCACCTAAAGCATGTGCCTAGAGTACTGTATTCAAGAAAATGTGAACCCCTCCCCTCCCTGCCCCACCCTCCCCCCTTCCTTTAAGAACTTGATGTTACAAATAATTAATATCTTCCATTGACTATGCATGTCCTTAACATTGCTTGATATAAAAAACCAAAAGTCAAGAACAAGAAAAAAGAAAAAGATTAAATTGGAAACAAGTTTACTTTTAATCTGTTTGTCAACAGAACAGAACTTAGTTCAAATAATTAAGTAACTAATCTTAGTTAATTAATTGCCACTACACAGGAGCTACTATAGGTGCACTACTCAGAAATGCACTGTGAAGAAAAGAGTAGAGAGATCTTTCCAAGATCCATCCATTGTCATCACAACATATGAAGGGCAACATAACCATCCAATCCCTGCAACACTTAGAGGAAATGCTGCAGCTATGTTCTCACATTCTATGCTTACACCAGCTCCCATGGTGACTAGGCCAACCTTTCCTCATGAATATTTGGTTCAAATGCCTCATATAAGTAACCAAGTTGGTGCAGGCTCTATGTATCCACAAAGTGTCAATAACCAACATCTTCAGCAGTATCAGGTTCCTGACTATGGACTATTGCAAGACATAGTCCCTTCCATGTTCTTCAAACAAGAGCCATGAGCCATGGAAATGAATTATCTCCATTTATCATGTGTACATATATATACAATTTTCATCTTTTTGAATATAGCTAGGTTATAATTAATTCTTCTCTTCTTGATTTTAGCTGATGCCTACTTCAGATTACTTTGTGTAGAAGCGGTTCCCTTGGATTGATTTGCTTGAGATAGAACAAATGTGATATGTTTTAGAATCCAAGAAGATGAGGTCAACCGGCAGCGTTTTGGCAAAAACCTAGCTAGCATTAGTATGGATTGCATTGCATGTGCTCGTACCACAAAATGCAGTCACATTGAATGCTTTTAATATTGTATGGAGAAATTTATGATCCCTTAGGGGATTTTTTTCTCCTTTTTTTTTTCTTTAAATGAATAGAGGAGTTTCTCTCCCTCTTCTTCTTTTTTTTAATCTCTACTACTATTATCATCCCAAAACTTGTGTTTGAATATATTTCAGAATATATGTTTTGTTGCATCCAAAAATTATTAGAACATTGCATTTGCGAATTTGATCTCATTAAAGAGTGATTATTGCATGATCCCCCACATATTAAAAAAAAATAATACAATCTTTTTATAAAAATATGAAATTTACGTTTTATATTTTTTAATGAATTGATATATTTGCAACTGTACGATATATATATATATATATATATATATATATATAATTTTTCAATTAAACAAGTGTTAAAGAAAGTGTTTTTTCTTTTTAGAAAATGTAAATGTATTAATTATGACAATTAATTAAATTTTATTTTTAATACAAAAGTTAGGATTAAAACATTGAAAGTCACATTTGAAATTTTCAATATATGTATAAAAAAATTATCATCAGCTTGAAATTATTGTTGAATGTATATTACATGTGGGGCATACAACCTCAATTATAGAGAAGAGGAATGCAGAAAAATTTGACTGCTTCTTCTCATGGGACAATTGAATATATATGCTTTAGTCTTTAGAGCTAAAATGTATAAAAAAGGCCAAAGTTCTTCCAAAAAGTCTAAAGAATATAAGGCTTCAACGATTGTCTTCTTAGCCATGTGTTATATCTTGACTGGAAAGAAAAAATTAAAGGGTAGAAGAATGCATGTAGTCGACAGTAACATGTACGGACAAAACAAGGGTTTGTTCCTGGTCGTAACTCTCAACTCTATACTCATGACTCATAAGCAAGTTTCTTGACCAATGTGTATTCCGAACGGCATGATGAATGGAGGCCGAATTCACCCTTAATTAATTAAAAATCATGTAATTAAATTTAACACAAATCTTGGGTAATTAGTAACTAATTATATGGCACTAATTTTCTTAGACTCGAAGCAAACAAAATTTTCACATGCATGGTTATTAATCTAGTTGGGTTTAACGTACCTGTCTGACTGATTTTTCATCAAGTACCTATATCATGTTATTCATTTTTAGGCAATTGGCATGATTTATGATGAGGTCACCCTTTAATCCTTCAATTCTAGTTGCTAAGAGAACTGAAGATAAATAATTATATGGTCCAAATGCAGTCAAGGTGAATTAATATTGGATATTGAACAAGAATTAAGGTAAATCTTTGTTTATCTAATTTTCACCATGTGTTTGGAGCGTGCGCGCATACATATATATATAGGAATCTGACTACTTGAAACTTTGTTAGCATTTTAATATTTTTTAGAAAAATATAGAATTCATTCCCAGAAGAATTCACTAATTCATCATGATCACACACACTTCAATTCATAAAAGAATTTGAAATTAATTTTGGCGTGTTTGTATATGGGAAACAAGAATAGTATGTGCATATATTATTTTAATTTCTATATGAAAATATCTAGAATAAACTATATTTTTAGTCGGTGTCAAATTACCTAACAGGCTATAAATGCTAGGAAAAGAGCAAGGTAGATATCAGCCCCAAGCATCAAGTAATTGCCAAACAAATATTGCTTTTGCACTCCAATTGCCAAACCTTGAAAGGCATCTCGGTGGCTATTCACATAGTCATGACTTTGACCATACAATATATTAGGCAATGACACTGTATCCGTATACAGACGGTCTTCTCTATTTTTTCTTTCCTTAATTTCCGCGAAAGTTTTATAAAAGAAAAAAAATGAGAGACCTAGCGATAACTTGTGGGTTCTCCTACACATATATATCAATTCTCATGGTTATTTTAATTTTTAATTGAGTTAATTACTCTAAATCTTCCAGACATTTGTCATATTTAACTAAATTGTTCCTTATTTTTTAACATTATGTTAAATCATCCCTCACGTTTGTACTATTATATTAAAAAGTTTTTTTAGCATTAAAAAAATATTTTTTTTGTTAAATTTATTTGAATGCTAAAATGACTTTTTATTATAATGAGATAAATATAAAGGATGAGTTAATATAATATTGAAAAATGATAAATAATTTAATTAAATATGATAAATATTACGAGATTTAGAGTAATTAACCCAATAAAATATAAAATTCACATTTGATCATATTCTTTTTAACTCATGGAAAAATAGTTCTTTTAACATCAAAAATACTTTTTAGTATAACGAGACAAATGTAATGCATGATTTAGTATAATATTGAAAAAGTGACAAACCGTAATTAACCCTTTTTAATTTTGTGTTTTTGAGCTCAAATACATCAAGATCTTATTTGAAACAAATCATGCCAGACACATAATAGTAGAAATCTTCTATTTATTGAATAGAATCATTAATAAAGTTCTTTAATCTTCTCATCAAAATCATTTTTTAAAAAAAATAACAGAATTAAACTCTTTTTAATATAATTTTTCAAATCACTAAAATAAAATTTAATTTTTTGAAATTCAAGTTTTCAAAAGGAAAATAAAAGTTAACAAATAATAATAATAATAATTACAATAACAATAATAGTAAAAAGTATAGTGAACTCTAACAAACCCTATCTTATCTTTTGTCATTGATTGTTATTAAGAATGTTATTAGAAGAATATGTAAAATGTGTTCATATAGATGACCATCTTGTGTTTTTAAAGAAACTCTCAAGCCATCTCTTTAAAGAACATTTCAGTCAAAGAAGGAATGCAAGAGTTCCCATTTCATTGTCATGAGGAGCTCCTTACACCTGTTATTTGCTTATAAATCAAGTGTATAATAACTAATAATACATTTGCTGACTCCAACAGCTAAATTCAGACGGTGGGCTACGCCCTAATTCAATCCAATCCCAAAGAAGCATCACTATATACTATTCTTCTTTTCTTTAATTTGGTAAATTTGCATTAAACTTTAGGTTAGCAAGAAGCGAAAAACATGAATGGAAAATGGAAAACATGGTCTGCCAAGCAATTGCTTAGCTTGTCACCTCATCATGACAAGAATATATTCTATTCTACACAACTTTCTCGTTGTATTTCGACCTGTGCAATTATAAACCACGTCGGTGCAACTTTTTTTTTTTTTTTTTTTTTGGGGGGGGGGGGGGGTATTTTTCCACGTTTTATTGTTTGAAAAATGATTAAAATTAATAAAATTATTTTTTCTGCAAAAAAAAAAAAAGATGAAATTTGAATATATATGGCTTTGGAATGTAACTATCTATCGTGAGTCATGACAACGTTGTCGGCATCTAAAATATTGCATGAATCTCGTGCCTTCGACTTGGATCGCGCCCATGTGCGTGATTATTGAGCACGAGATCAGGTTTTTCCATCGTCAAAATACAAATGTATCCGTTATATGATAAGATTGAGCTTTTTACCACATATCAGTCAGCCCACAGAAAATATGGAATATTTATATATCTGATATCTTATTAAATTTCTAGATCAAAAAGGATAAAATTCAAATATTATTAATATAGATTTTTTTCTTTTAATATTAAAAACAAAATATAATATATATATATATATATATATATATATTCACATAAAAAAATAGAAAAAATGTTAAATAAAAATCAGATGTGGGTCAAAACATAGGCCCCTAAAGCCTATATACATATAAATATATAATGTAAAATAAAAGACGAGGGGTATGGTTCGAGGTATAGACCACTAAGGGCCTCAAAATTTTGTTTTCATATATTTATAATTTTCTTTGACTTTATTCGTTAAATAATATTTATTAATTTAAATTTTTAAATATGAAAGTTTTGATCATTTTGAAATTCTACACAATTTTAATTTTTTATTTTTATTAATAAATATCATCTATTATTATTTTCTTGATAATAATGACATTATGATATTTTACTTTAATAATTATCTTCATTACTTTTTTGTAGTAAATAACTATATAATTATGTTGCATAATTTTCTTTTCTATTTTTTATATTAATCGTAAGAACTTTTACTCAATGCATTTATCAATTTTAATAGTAAAAACTTTCTCTATATATTTAAATAAAAAAATAATAACTTAATATTAAATATATCCCTTGCTCTTTTTTTTTTTCTGTTGTACTCTAAAATTATATGCTCTTTTATAAAATTTCAATACTTATCAAACTAATTTCTGACTTTTTCACATATATATAGAATAGTATTTAATCATTTTTTAATATAGCCTTAGGTAAAAGAAATTTTAAAACTAAAATTAGTAAATTTTATTTACATTCAGTTATGTCACAAGAAAAATTAAATAATTTGGCTATATTATCAATTGAGCATTTATTTTCTAAACTTGAATACAATAATTTAGTCAGTAATTTTACATCTTTAATAATAAGAAAAAGACAATTTTAAATAACTTTTAAATTTTTATTTATATTATTAAACAATATCAAAATAGCTTTTATTTCGAACCACAAATGTTATTGACCTGATTAAAATTTTGATATTGGAGCCGTATTAACCACAGAAGAAGTCATGTTAACAGAAAAACTGAGTGTGAAATGAGAGTTTTTTATTGTTTGTTTCCTATGGAATTTGTCTATAAGTATGAAAGGAATTTTGACCATATTTGAAACATGTGTTTGAAAATGAGAAAATGGAATATCTTAGAAAAAGAAAAAGAGGTAAATCGAAATTGTTTTTTGTTTAGATTGAAATATTGAAATTTATTAATTAATCAAAATTTATGAAATTAAGAAATTTAGATTTTTAATTGATTTTTGTTTTGTAGATTTTAAACTTATAATTTGTTTATTATACATATAAAATCAATGCAATTTAAGGGATAATATTAAAATAAAAACGTTGAATAAAATTTTTCACTCATTAAAATGAGAGATTTGGTAAACCCACCTCTTAGGTAGATTATTAGAGTCTATCATTTTGATGAATTTAAAAAATCTATAAATTTTGTCTACTTTTTATGGTCAAATGATATATTTTGTCTTTTATCAGAAAAAAATAAATTTTATTCAAAAACATTTTATAAAATCTCTCATCAAAATTCCTCAAATCAAATATTACCTAAATAAAGATTTAATGGTAACTGAATACAAAAACTTGGCTAGCTTTTGCAATTTTAACAATATATTTTAATTTTGATAATTTTAAAATACAAATTTTTTATTTTTTTCAATTTTATCACTAATCCTAATCAAGAGTAAAATTAAACTTACATTGTGTGGTATAAATATATTTTATCATTTTTATGAAATTTATTCGTAAATCTATATTTTGTGTATTTGATACAAATAAAAATTCATTTATAATTCTATTTTATTAAATTTTTAAAATTGATTATAACTAAATTAAAGTCTACTAAATTTGAAAAAAAAAAAGTGTAAATGAATTCTAAAATTGTAAAATTTTTTAATTATGATAAAAATACCCTTAGTTAAAATATTTTTTCACTTTTCTTTCATTTTTTTCTTAACCTCTTATACTTCATTGTTTATGAAACGAACTGAATTTAAACACGTAAAGACTTCATTGTTTTTTTCATTAGAGTTTGTTAAAAGTGAATTTGTGTTGGAATATTTTGGGGAAGTGGGCTTTGTGCTACAGTCAGCCCATTTCAGTTTTGTTCAATCAATTTTAACAGGCAAACTATATCATCTATCGTTATTTATATAGCAACATATAACAGACATTCATAACACATGCGGTGAAAATAGAAAAAGTGTATACAAAATTAGTGTGCACAGCTTTATTTTTTTTGTTTCTTTTTTTCTTTTTTATAAATGATCATATATTATATATAATTGTATTAATACAATATGTATATAATTATATTGTATTGTATGATTACATTATATTATTATATAAATATTTAATATAATTTATTTTATTATATTAATCAATTATATTAAAAAAAATTTGTAAATTAATTATATTAAATTATATTTATTTATATTATATATTAGTTTTTATTAATAAATTATAGAAAAAAATGAACCTACTGTGTATAAAAAATGAACCTATAGTGTATAAGAAATGAACCTACAATATATAAAAAATAAATTCACAATATATAATAAAAAATGAACCTATAATGTATAAGAAGTAAACCCACAGTATATAAGAAATATACCTACAGTGTTTAAAAAATGAATTTAAAGTATATAAAACTTACAGTATATAAAAAATAAACCACCAGTTATAAAAAATGAACCTACATTATTTTTTTATATTTTTATTTTATATTATGTAACATAAAATAAATATTCATTAGATTAAATAAATTATATGTATCAAAATTAATTTTTGTATAATAAAAATCTCATTTATAATGATATAAATTATATAACTATAAATTAATATAATTATATATTGTGTTAATATAATTGTAATTATATATTATAAGAAAAAAAAATGAAACAAGAAAAAAAAAAGAAATTTTATGTACGGAACGGAAAAAGAATTGTGATTGAGAAAAATAAATCTTTTTCTTTTTTTTGTCTTTCGCCGCTGTCATGAACTATTGTCCATATTGTTATATAGACAAAGTCTATGATTTAACAACTCATTTGGACACGATGTGTTCATATCGGAAAAAAATGTTCTGGGTGTTGCCCAGCCCATTGAAAACGAGTCCATACCAAATAATGGACAGCCCAGCAACTTTTTTAATCATGAATAGTTTTTAGAGTTTTTAAATAGTATTATTGGTAAGTGAATATTTAATCTGAACACTGATAACTATTAAATTTTGAAAAGTCAGTATTTTATATCTTAGGGATTATATTAAACATCAAATTTAAATTCTATTTTTTAAGCTAAATCCTTTTTTTTTTAAAGTATTGGGGAGAGCGATTATATTGGTGGAATATTTTAAGTTAAACCTTAATGAACTCGAATGTGAATTGAAATATTTTTTTATTATGTAATCCAGCTAAATTGAGCATTTTTGGCAATCTATTGTAATAGTCTGTTTTTTTCTGTTGTTAAATTATAATATTTTTAAATTTTAAGAATATTTTTAACCACTCATAAAAGTAATTTAATTATACAATCAATATACTTTAATAGTTATGGATAAAATCTTCAAATTATCCATCTTTAAATCAACTTTTAATTTACAAAATCCACATTAAAGATTTTTTTGCCTAATTTTTTATCCAACAACTACTATTTACAATAATAATGCCAAACATGCTTGTAATGTATAAGCATAGAAATAAATACATAATATCTATATCCTAAGAAGCAACAAATGTTTCCAAAAAAAAAAAGAAGCAGCAAATATTATTATCATATTATTATTTATTAGTTAGAAATTAACAGGCATTGATTTATATATGCCATGCATTCATAGAAGTCAAAAAGTAGGCAGCAGTTTAGGTAGGAGATATTTAAAAAAATTTGATAATTAATCATGTCCAAAAGTGTATAAGGAAAGGATTTAGATTAGATTAGATTAGATTAGAATAGGTGATTACTTATGGTGCACTCTGGCTTAGCAGTAAGGAGAAATTAATGCAATGCAACTAATTCTATGAATAAAAGGAAATTGATGCCATAATGATTATAATAATAATAATAATCTTTCTTTCATCTGTCTTTTGTTGGATTTGCTATAATAATTCCAACCCACTTGTTGATTTATTGTGTAGTGGTGCAAGGGATTAAAAAACTGAAATTAATGATTTGGATTGAAGATCTAAATTGGAGATATTAGTACTTGAAATATCGTAGATGAGTCCAATCCAATGAAGGAAATAGGAGTACTCAACCTTGCAATCATTCTGGTTTTGAATTGGAATGAATAATTTTCCTGATGGGTCATTAGTAACCGCTAAGCTATACATAGAGTATTTTGAAAAAATTGCAAAATCACTACAAATCATTGCAACTTTAAATTAAAACAAGAGTCATTCAAAATCCTAGTACCATTTCAATTATTAAATATTGTAGGATGAAATTGATTTGGAGCAAAAGCGCAAGTTGTTAAATGTTTAGATTTTTATTTATTTTTGTGAAAAATATTTTTTAAAAAAACATTTGATGCATTCAAACAAATTAATCATTTGAATTTTTTTTTAATTAATAACAAGTTGAATTTCTTTTAAGAAAACGACATTCTCTTTTTAAAAATAGAAATCATTTTTTATTTTAATAAATTCATCCAAAAAAATAAAAATACTAAAAATGAAAAATTGTTTTGAGCTTTTGAAAATAGACATTAATGCTTAGTTCATCATTTTGGATGTTGTAAAACTCAGAATAATTAACTCTAATGGTTATTTAGGTATAGATCAAATGTTATTATGGTTTTGGTTATTAAAATATTATTTTTTATTTCAATTCACTTCTTTGGATAAAATTAAAAATGTTTAATAGTTGAAATATCATGTATAAAAACTTTTAAATGGATAAAAGCCATTTAAAACCTAAACTTTTTTAAAAAGTGCAAATCAACCTACAATAAAATTTTAAGTTAATTGAACACTTAAAATTGAATTAATTCAATATATAAATAATTTAATATTTAAAATTGGATTCAATCTATTATAAAATTCAAGCATAAGTGTTAAATTAATTTTAAAAATTCATTTGGATTGATCTAAGCATTTTTAAAAAGTTTATGGGCTAAATTGGCTTTTAATCTATTTAAAAATTTAAACATTCTAACTGTTGAAAAATTTCAATTTTACCAAATAAGTGAATTGAATAAAAATAATATTTTATTTACTTAATTGCACAAAATTGATTTTAAGTGACTTTAGTAAAATTTGACCTATAATTAACTATTGATAGTAATTACCTGTACAACTCAGATTTTAATTGTAAAAGTGTAGCCTGAGCTTGGTCTTTGAACAATTGTTCAATGGCTAACCAGGCTTGACGTGCTGTGAGCGTTTCATCTGGTTTTAAGATATATGGTGAATGTAAGAGGGAAAAAGAGGTACAGACACTTCAATAGATGGATACAAAATATTCAAGATAACAATTGCAGATAGTAATAATATTAATATGAAGTATTACATTTTATTCATAATATATTTGTATTATATTTTTATAATAATTGTAATTATGAATATTAAATATAATATTAAATAATTAAAACTCACATTTATTATTTTTTAGTTTTATACAATAAGTATTAAATGATAAATGTAATAAATATTATAAATATATATGGTAAATAATATATATATATATATATATATATGTATATATATATATATATATATATATAGTTTTTAGCAAATTTAATATGATAGGTTCTTTAAAAGGATTACTACATTGTAAACATTTTAAGAAAAAATATCATGAGACAGATTCTTGGAACTGTTGGTTCTAATATAAAAGATTTAGACACAAAAATCTGAAAAAATATTGCTTAATCCCCAAGTTTTTTTTGAAGCAATTAATCCCCAAGTTTGATATAATTAACAAATTAGTCTTTTTATTTTATATCTAATTAAATTATCTTTTTATTCGGTTTTGCTAATATAATAGTCCTTCCATTTAATGGAAAATGATTTTTTTATTAGTCAATTAAAAATAAACTCAAAGCTTTAAATTAAATAAAAATACTTAAACTATTCCTGAAACATAGAAGCCACATTCAATTAATAGTCCATTAAAAAGGCTGCCAATCCCACATGCCACAAATGTCAATCTCTACTATAGGTTCATCTCTTTTGGAAGAAGAGATTGAACCTTTGCTACATTTAATTATTTCTTTGCTTGAACCATTTTTTTCTACATATTTTCCACTCCATAGTGCTTTAATTCTACATGGTGACTAATTTTATTAGCTTAAGCCTTTCCCAATATTAATCCTCACAAAAAAAAATCATCGATACAATATTGCTATCAATTTCTAATTTTTCCACTTTGCCTCCAATTATTCAATAGAATCTTGTAAATTTTAATTATTAAAATTTACTATAGGAGTGAAAAAAAAAAACTTTAATACTCAAATCAAAGACAAGCTAATAATAAAATAAGAATCTTGCAAATTAAATAATATTAGAAATCTATTTTGATAATTACAAGAATTTAGATTCGAAATCTAAGGAATATAAAAAATAAAATTTAATGAGGTTTTAGACAAAAAAAAAAAGGGGATTGAATAGTATATATTGTCAAACCTTAGGTACTCAACACAAATTTTCCGAAAAACATTTGTCAAGGTAAGATTTATTTGGACCACAAAACAAATATTTGTCTTGCATTGGCACGCACACTGAGTGCTCATCATTATCATTAACAAATTATTAGCAAATTATTATTATTATTATAAAAAACTAATTGCCCGGATACCGTTGAGTCACCAGAATTTTCAATGTCAATGTCCATTACAAAATAAAAAAAGTTAAAGTAATGAAAGGAATAGAGCAACCAAAAAGCACTCACTATCAGCAATTCGTCACCACCAGCAATCACTGCTAATCAACCGTTGGTTTTGGTATTGTAGAGGAGAAGGAAGGAAAGGGAGTGAGAAGGACCTCTCCTCCGCCAGTTTTGTCAATTCTTAAAGCAAACTCTTTTCTCTCTTTCTTTAACAGATACAGATCTCTATCTCTTTCTATCTTTGTTGTTACTAGTATTGATATTTATGAGCATGCTGTTTGGATCATTTCTACGGCTCTTTCCCTATCTCATTTGACCGCCCTCTCTCTCTCTCTCTCTGGTACGTTTTTTCTTTGCTATTCGTCCTGTTTGGTTGTTGATTTGAATGGATTTGATCCAACTCCGTTTCGTTTCCCGTTTTTGCAGTTCTTTTGTTGGATCAGAGATATGGTGATATCGGGTCCAATTACGCCTGGACAGGTCCGTTTTTGTTTGGCATTGTTTTGCAATTATTATGGTGATTAATTGGCATTGATTACTGCTGATTTAAAATGTGGATCATTATAGTAATAGTATTTGAAGTGTGGAATGGATTCATGTGAATCCATTGAGAGTTTGGCTGGAATAAGCTGTGGATTCTTGCTGTTGCTAATGCTGATAGACTATTCCAATTTGTAAAGGAGGAAAAAAAAAAAAAAAGGATTCATAAATGGAACTAATTTTAATTATTTACTGTTTCGGTAAATGCTGATATTAATCCTGTTTTTTGATGCCTATGATTACAATTTGAGACTGGTTCTAGAGTCATCCGATTGTCTTGTCCAACTCTGGGGCTTATTTTCTGCTTGAGGAGATACAATTTTAATATTCAGCAAACAATTGAATGTGCTAGTTTTTCTTTGTATAATGGAACGATGAAGTTATAGTGCTCAGCAATTTTAGCTGTTGTAGTTCGTCGTGTCTCTATTGCCTTATTGCTTCTTTTAGCAGTAGCTGATTCAGTCTGTTGTAGATTTTGAAACTGCAAGTGTTGCAAACTTTTTGTTAACTTTTCACCATTGGTATTTTGAACTCATGTTTCATGTTTGGGATGCTGATGCATGATTCATGATCATGTTCTTCTAATTAAAAATAGCTTAAAGACATGATAGTTATTTTCTTTTATTGTTATTTGATGGATCTATACTTTCTTTTCTTTTGTAGTTATTTTTTTTATGGGGTCTTGTTTGTCTCTGTTTTGCTCATTTTTCTCAAAGTAATTGTCACTGACATGTATCACTCTCTTTATTATGTTCCAGGTGTCCTTTTTGCTTGGGATTATCCCAGTTTTTGTTGCATGGATATATTCAGAGTTCTTAGATTATAAGAAATCTTCATCTCCTTTTAAAGTGTAAGTTTATTCACTTTAGCATTAGTCATGGACTCCGTGAATTTTGCTTAATTCTAATGGCATTGGCTGACATGGAATGACTCGTGTACTTTGTGGTTGTGGCAAGATAATGGAATATAAATTTTCTTTTCTTGTCTTCTTCCTATTTAATTACAACCTTTTGTAATCCTTTCTTATGGATAATATATTAAATTTTTGAGTGATTGTTATATTGGATGCTTTCACACTTTAATTAATTTGTGATTGTTGACATAACAACCTTTGGTTTTTTTTTTTGCTGCTTTTAAGTCAGTGAAGATAAGTTGAATTGTTTATGCTAAGTTACAGAATTATTTAGTTGCGCTAGACTCTTCAATGACATGCCAGTTTTTCCTCCTTAGTCCCATCCATCCATCCTGCTCTTATCAATAAGATGAACTGCTGAAGAATTGGGGATTTTTTAGGAAGCATATTATGATTTGGTATATGAATTAAAAGTTTTGGTAAATATAAATATAAAAGGCATGCTTTGACATGTAAAACCAAAATAGAAAGAATTGGATTGCATGGAGAATACCCAGACAATGCTTGGGCAAATGATTTACCAACTCGCTCAATCTAGATCGACATATAAATTGTCAACAAAAAGAAGACAATCAAGGAAGATGTGCTGATTTCTTCTGTAGAAAAATTCACATAATGGACTGTGATAGGTATTTTCACACTCTTAGTTTCTGATGTTGATATCTATCTGGATTTCAGCCATTCAGATAATAATCTGGTTGAGTTGGAAAAGGAGACAATCAAGGAAGATGATCGAGCTGTTTTGCTTGAGGGAGGCCTCACAAGAACAGCATCTGCAAAATTTTATGGCTCATCCATCAAAATGAACTTAATCAGGTTGGTTGATGCATCACGCATCATTTTCACAACTTTCATTATGATTATCCTTAGAATTCTTCTTTACCTTCTGTGACTTTTGATGTTTTAGGTTTTTGACCATGGATGATTCTTTCTTGCTAGAAAACCGAGCAACTTTGAGAGCAATGTGAGTGTGTTATATCGTAGGTAGTGGTACGCATGAGCGCTTATTCTTAATTCTTCCTGAATTTTAATCTACAAATTCATGCAGGTCTGAGTTTGGGGCAATTCTGGTATATTTCTATCTATGTGATCGGACAAACTTGCTGGGAGACTTCACCAAGGTACTTTTTTGCTGTTCCATAGTTTACCTGTTTTCCTTTTCCTCTCTTAGGACTTCATCTCAGATGGCTTCGCAATGAAATGCAACTTCCAAGTACAATGAAATGCAACTTCCAAGTACAACAATGTATGGTGGTTCCCATTAGGGCTTTGGTTCTCGATTTATTTTAAACTATATAAATTTTCTGTTTAATTATGGTGCTTCCTTCCATTTGTCATCTGTCGCTTACAAATCATTTTTCACATCAATGATGTTAGTTAAATACTTAATAGGAAAGAAAAGGGTTATATTTATTGACCTTTTTTCACTCTTCTTAGGGTTAAGTGAGAGGCATAAATGAAATTCTCTAGAGTGGTAATTTTAGTGCTAGTTTGGACTTTCAATTATATCTTCCAATTTGTCCCAAAAAGAAAACAAAAGAAAAAAAGAAAATCTCTCCAATACAGAGAATCATACAACTTGTAGAAGATTCATTTGCAATACACACCCTGTCTTAGTTTAGTCATAACAAATAAACTGACCATTGGACAAGAAGTAGATTGAAGCAACAGTGTACTATGCTTGATATTACTAGTATCAGACTTAACTGAAGACCATCCCTGTATTTAAAAAAAAAACCATGTTTAAATTGAAATATTGGCTGCTTATATGGTGTACCTAGATCCTGACAGATTTTTTCTTTTCCTAGTTGGTGGATGGTGCTGAGGTCATGAATTATATGCACGTGCGAATATGACAATACTATGGATTATTAATTGACTGTTAATCTTTGTTTTTTCTGGGTGCTTCGTGGGCAGCAATACAATCGCGACCTTTTCCTATTCCTTTACTTGCTTCTCATTATAGTATCAGCAATGACTTCATTGAAGAAGCACAATGATAAATCTGCATTCTCTGGAAAATCCATAGGTTACCTTAACCGGCATCAAACTGAGGAATGGAAAGGATGGATGCAGGCAAGTATTTCTTGTTAAACTCTGTACTTGTACACTAAACTGTGCCTTAGCTAATGGAGAATGGAATAAATTTTTGTGTGATTTTCCATTTTCTGTATTTTCACTTAAACTCTTTTTTTGTTGTAATCCCAAATTTGATGTTTTTGTCATGTGAATTTTATGTTTTGGTATTTTTTTTTTTATTTGGACAATATTGTTTTCTCTAGTTCTCATTGCTGTTTGTACTTCAGAAAGATTGCAAAAAATTATTTTGTGTATGTTATCTTTCATTCTTCTTCTGAATAGATCGCTATTCAGATAAAATGTTGCCAAGAAACTATATAACTAATGGAAGGAAAGCAATATGATTTTGGCTTTCAAATGTAAAATTGAAGTCAGAATGTTGCTGGGAGCAAGCTTTGTCATATGTATCGCTTCCTATGTTTTAATTAGATATCGGAGATTATTGATACTGCTTGGTATGTCCATGAACAATGTATGACATTCACTGTATAAAAAATCATTTGTTACTTTCCAAGGCCTTATTAACCCCATTTTGGTTCTCGTTTTATGCTTTGTTTTAACAGGTCCTATTCTTAATGTACCATTATTTTGCTGCAACAGAGATATACAATGCTGTACGTGTCTTTATTGCTGCATATGTTTGGATGACTGGATTTGGCAATTTCTCTTATTATTACATTAGGAAGGATTTTAGCCTTGCACGCTTTGCTCAGGTATATTTAGTGGCTCTAAATTGTGTTATGGCACAACCACATAAAATGACCTTTTGCATTTGGCACATATAACTTATCGGCTTAACAATTTATCATTTGGTGCAGATGATGTGGCGGCTCAATTTCTTTGTGGCATTTTGCTGTGTCGTCCTTAACAATGACTATATGCTTTATTACATCTGCCCAATGCACACGCTGTTCACTTTAATGGTTTATGGGGCTCTTGGTATATTTAACAAGTATAATGAAAATAGCTCAGTGATGGCCGTGAAAATTCTTTCATGCTTTCTTTCGGTTATCTTGATTTGGGAAATACCTGGAGTTTTTTACCTTCTCTGGAGTCCTTTTCTCTTCTTATTAGGTCAGTATCTCACATCTTTTCTTGTGTTAATTTGAAACACTGTTAAGTTCCTAGTCAACTTGTGACAATCTGACTGAACTTAATAATTTTCTATCAGGTAGTTTCTGCTGTCCTATTATTGTTTTTTTGTTTTCTGTTTGTTTTGTTGCTACAGAATTATGACTTAATTTTGACTCTGTTGCTCTTTTATGTACACACCTCCCTCGTTATAGGTTTTTTGCATGCCTTTAACATGTATACAATAATTTTTTCTCTGAAAAATTTATAAATGAAAATTTTATTTATTTAATTTTAAATAAGTTTGAATTGAGTTGTCCGCTCAAGGGAAGTTTGAATTGAATTGTTAATTCAAGATTTTCCATTGCAATATTTTTTAGATTCTGCAATATACTTGAAATCTTTTTTTCCTATGGCAGGATATACTGATCCTGCAAAGCCAGATCTCCCTAGAATGCATGAGTGGCACTTCAGATCTGGACTTGATCGCTATATTTGGATCATTGGAATGATATATGCATATTACCACCCCAATGTAATTATTTGAACACTTGCTTATCTCATGAGTTCTTTTTAATATCCCAATTTCTAATCTTTAAATGTTCTAAAAATTCAGGTAGAGAAATGGCTGGAGAAATTGGAGGAATCTGAAACGAAGAGGAAATTCTCAATCAAAGCAGGGATTGTGACAATTTCCTTGTTGGTGAGCTGCATGATGTTGTGGACTTCATACTCCATTTAGTTGTTTATGGATCTTCATTTTTCTGTTGTGCTTTTCTGATTGTTACTTGATCTCATTCTCTTTACATGTCCAAGGCTGGTTATTTATGGTACGAGTATATTTACAAGCTGGATAAGGTTACATACAACAAGTTCCATCCCTACACATCGTGGATTCCTATTACGTGTGTATCTAGGACTTTGTTTTTCCTTTTATATAAGATTTAAAAAACATCATCCCATGATGTGATTTAATCAGTTTTCCAGTATCTTATTGTATGTGCTTATTGTGATTCCAGTGTTTACATTTGCTTGCGGAATTTTACTCAGCACCTCCGGAGTTTCTCTTTGACCCTCTTTGCGTATGTTTTCCTATTCATATAATTATACATAGGGTGCAGAATTCTCAGAATCTGGTTGATTATTTGGATATAAATTTTTTTTTTTTTGTGCTTGCTCTAATTCTTTCACTCTTTCTTGGCAGTTGGCTTGGCAAGATAACATTGGAGACCTATATTTCACAGTTCCACATCTGGTTGAGGTTTGAAATAAGTTTCTTAACTTATTCTCCCCTTTTTCTCCTGCATTTTATAGAAGGATGATTTATAAAAGAGGTTTTTATGGCACATCTACAAACAGCTTAAAACATTGCAATTTCTTATATTTATGTGCAGATCGAATGTGCCCAATGGACAGCCTAAGTGGCTTCTTTCTCTTATACCAGAATATCCATTGCTGAATTTCATGCTCACAACTGCTATCTATGTCATAGTAAGAACCCTTTTTTCCTTGACTGGTATGTTTTTGAAAGACAGTGGTAGTTAGTAATTTGAATTTTCTTTTTCGTTGTGCCCTGTATCTTCACTTGCTTTGCAGGTATCTCATCGGCTTTTTGAATTAACCAATACACTAAAAACAGTTTTTATACCCACAAAAGACAATCGGCGGCTTTTTTATAATGTTGTTGCCGGGGCTGCTGTCTCTCTATTCCTATATTGTGTCTCACTCATTCTTCTTCAGATCCCTCATTCTTCTGTATGCCCCTCACTGCCACTTATTAATCATTTCTGAGTTTTTCATAGATTTAGGATTTACTTTAGCATTTGTAATTGAACAATCAACTTCTGTACGCAGGCTTGACGGAATGAACACTAAAAGGAGTATGCATAGAAATTTTCTATTGGACATGCAAAGAAATAGAAGTGTTATGAGGGAACTTGGAAAATGTTGCTTTGCAGTGTAGCTAAAGATGAGTGTTTTCAACAAACCTAAGGGGGAAAATGCTCTCTTATGCCATGCCAGAGCTGAGGGTTGATGTGGGATTTTGCTACAGGAATCAGGCAGCAGGCAGGCAAATGACAGGAAAAGGGTTTTTTTTTTTTTTGTAATATCACATATAACCATATATTCTTTTTGTTATATATATTTGTTTTCCTTTTTTCCTCCATTTCATGCCATTGATGAAAGAAATTGTGGGTTACTGACACGTAGATTCGTTGTTTGTCACCGAACAAATTCAAGTTTCTATACTAATGCAATTTTATTGTGAATCTGTACCTTGACCTTGTGGACTCACTGCACAAAGTAACATTAGCATTAAATGGGATTCGCTTCATACAAATTTCCAAGGTAACAATAATGTGCAACCCAGTTGATATCCTCAGTGAATAGTGAAGCGAAGAAAACAGAAGAGTGAAATATCAATAGGTTTAAACTGCCAAACAATCATGTATGAGTGGAAATGGAAGTGTCGTACTAATTTGGCAATAATGGAAGTGGCAATTCTGCCATTGGGCTGACTGTTTAACTGTGGCATTTCACTGTTTGTGGGAATTTATACTGTTTCAAGAAAGGAAATATCCTTTACTAATAGAGGCTATGCTTAGGTAATAACCTCTCGCACAATCCCACGATTAAGGTTCTGTTTGTTTTTCTACTCTACCTCCTGGTTTTCACTAATACGAGATTTATCTAACTTGTCATAAAAGTGCAACTTGGCCGGCAGATAGAATACAAGTCCAAACGAAAACCGACCGCAGCCGCTCTTGTGAGGTTCATAAAAAAAGAAATGATTCCCCCGCTAGAAGACAAGCAGAGAGACCATCAACGCCAAATGTTCCAGACTGACGAGCCCCAAGAGCTAAAACTTACCTTTGTTAGCATAATTTCCAAATTATTTAGCGTCGTTAAAAATTATAGTGGATAAAAGATAGGTGTCCCAAATATAAAGAAACTGAACACTGTTCAGCATCAATTATTGCACGCTATACATTTCCTTTTGCTTTATTTCTTATAACATAATGTGTAAAACTCTTTCTCCCCATTGCTTTCAGTTTGATCATTGATCGTTTTGAATTTCTCCAAATTTGACATGGAGGAAGCTCAAGAAGTTGAACTACATATTATTGGTAAGCAAATCTCTCTCCTTTTTTTTTTTTTTTCCCATGTCATAGCCTGCAAGAGAGATGATAATTTATACAAGTGTTTTTCTCTTTCTATTATCAATCATTATGTGTCTTATTAGATGCAATGGCCTTATGAATCACAATATTGTCCAAAGTAATAATTCATCAAGCTTAATTAGTGAGCAAATGCGCAAACTTAAGAGCTTTTTCAGATAAGGAGGCGTTCTATTTCCGAAATTTAGATAGCCCCAAGGAAGTTAAACTTGAGCTTGATTTGTGATAAGTGCTTTGGAAAACTATACAGCAGATACCTATTTGGAATAAATGGTTTTGTTTCAGACACGTATTTCGACAGGAGGAACATGATTAATTATATTTTATATAATGAAGATTTTGTTTCGAATCAATTGGTTTCGGTGCATCAGGTCATGCGCATTTAAAATTTTGTAAGAAGAAATTCAATTTTAATTGATATATAAATTGGTTGATGATATTTTTGGCGAAATACTATAAAAAAATATTATATTGATAAATAATTTTTAAGATTACCATTTATTTCTACATGTGAGCATTTATATTTGGTCTGTCTTAATATTTCAATTGATCCTATGCTAGTGTTATTCTTTTCCTTTTTTCGTTCTTACGTTAAAAATATTTGAAAGGAATAGCGTTGTCAGAATTTGAACTCTTTGCGCTTACGCATTATGGAGACCATCATCTGCCTATTAGTAGCATAATGGTACACCAATCTTACTCTGATACCAATCATTCCGTATGTGTCTTTCCCAGGCCAGGACGCTGGAGAGGCAAACCGAACTGGACAAACAAATATGACCAACCAGGCAACAAGCTTTCCACAGAAGAACTATTTGTGGTGGCTACGGATAGCCATATATACATTCTTCCTTCTTGTTGGCCAGACAGCAGCTACAATTTTGGGAAGACTATACTATGACAAGGGTGGAAAAAGCAAATGGATGGGTTCATTTGTGCAATGTGCTGGCTTTCCTATCATCCTTCTCCTTTACTTAGCACCATTCAAAAATCCCACCACAAATGATAATATTAACACACACCCACCTTCCAATTTAATGCTTGCATTCATATATGTCATATTTGGCATATTTTTTGCAGCAAACTCTTTGCTTTATTCACTTGGGCTTTTATACCTTCCAGTATCTACTTATACTCTAATTTGTGCTTCTCAATTGGGATTTAATGCTGTATTTTCCTTCTTCTTAAATTCCCAAAAGTTCACTCCTTTTATTGTCAATTCTGTAGCTCTACTCACCATATCTTCAACGCTTCTTGTGTTCAATGACGACTCTACAGAATCTAAAGAAGTCTCAAAAGGGAAGTTTGTGATTGGTTTTTTATGCACTCTTGGTGCTTCTGCTGGCTATGGATTGATGCTTTCTGTAACACAGTTCTTCTTCAATAAAGTGTTAAAGCAAGAAAATTTCAAAGTAGTTTTGGATATGGTAGTCTACCCAGCATTAGTTGCTACTCTCTCAGTCGTAGTAGGACTTTTCGCAAGCGGAGAATGGAGAGGACTAAGAAGAGAGATGGACGGATTTAAACTGGGAAAAGTGTCATACCTCATGACTTTGATTTGGACAGCTATATGTTGGCAGCTTTTCTCTATTGGGTGTGTGGGGTTGATCTTTGAGGTATCTTCACTTTTCTCTAATGTCATTAGCACTTTTGGTTTGCCTATTGTTCCTGTGCTTGCTGTCTTCATTTTCCATGATAAAATGGATGGCATAAAGGTGATTGCTATGGTTCTGGCCATCTGGGGATTTGTTTCATATGTCTATCAGCACTATCTTTATGATTACAAGTCGAAGAGTGAAGAGGTTCCTGAAGGTTTTTCTGCTGAAAGAAAATCAGTACATGAATAAGGATTACTAAGCTCAAATAAGCTCAATTGAGCCAATTAGACTCCTGAGCTTTTCAAATCATATATTTTGGTATTCAAATTCAAATTCAAATTGTCAATCTACTCAAGTAGTTCAAATTCGAGCTTAACTTGATTATGATTGAGCCTATCTCAAATATTTTTCAAAACGACCTTGAGTAACTTGTAAGCAGTTTGGACTCATTTATATCACTGTTGTTTTCAATTTCAGACACATGTATAGTGCAATTATCCTCTTTCCTATACATTATAAAGATATTATCTAGATGTAGAATTGTAATGCATCTGCAATCTTCAAAACTGGTGCAATATCAAGTAATCCTAGAGCTTTTCAATTGTCAAAAATCTTTATTTTTATTTTACTCAAGAGTATGATAAGAAATGGTTTAACATGACAGGAAAACAGATTTTTTTTATTTCATTTTTATATTGTAATTTATCATATATCACGTTGTTTATCCTTCATTTTCAAGATTGAAGAAATGCAGGTGCTATTGATATGAGATATCTTGTCTGGCATAAAAAAAAATAGCCAATAATTTGCTCTTAAATCCATATAATTTATAATATATTTAATTAATTGCAATATGCAAATCTTAATATAGTGATTCTGTTAGTACTCATATTATGGTAGAAATTCAATTATTGAATCTTTATCAGGATATTGATCACAGGCTCACAGCCATTGATTTATATTAAAGTAGACCCTATGTCTAATTTTTTTTATTTATTTTATTTATGTATAGCCTAGTCTACGATCCTTTGTGTAAGCTCTGTTCCGAGTGCACTAAGCAAAGAGGCAACTCGAGGACCTACCAATACCAATAAGGTACCGGCAGTACCTAGCCAGATGAACAAGCACCTTCCAATGGCTCTTTTCCCACCCTGGATAAGGGGTCTCATAATTAATAATTATTAATAATTATTATATATATATAATATATATTATATATTATATAGAAATATTATATATTATATAGTTATAATTTATAATTATTAATTATTATATATATATATATATATGAAAAGATACAAATAATTTTACGTATTTGGACATAAGCATACTTCACAAAAATAATTCACCAATAAAAGATTAATAAAATACAAATATTAATTTAATTCTTACACTCATACTCACAAACTCTAAATCCAATTGCATCCAATAATTTAGCACATAATTGAAAACCTCACAAATTAGCCACTCTTAATCAAATCACGCGGTAATATTAAAAACAATTATATCCGCACCAATAATTGTGGCTTACTTACCTACTGCTCACTTATAGTAAAATAAAGGAGCAAACCTTACTTTTTATAGCACTAAAAAATTAAACTAAAATCTGCAATTTTACTGTCCAACTACGATTTGGACTTCTTTATTTTTATTTATTATTTTATAGGTTTTTAGTCCCTTTTGAACTTTACTTATACTCCACCTTAACTCAAAAGGTACAAGTTTTCACGATTTAAATTTAATTTTTGTTGCACATTTATTGTAAATCTTGCTTATCCCTTCAACACCCTTACCTTTAATTAATTTACTTTCAATCAATTTATATAGATTTCTTGATCCAAATTTTATTTTTCATGATCTTTAAAGCGCCATGGGTAACTCTCATAATTCTATTTCTAATAAAATACCTATAACCCAACAAATTTAATCTATTCAAAAAATTAAATTTTTCTAAACTTAGAAATATACTTTATATTAGTAAGAACACATAACCATCATGCATTTCAATCTTTACCATATCAATACCTTTATTATTTTCTCATCATTGGCTAGCACCTCAATTTCTCTTTTTTTTTTTTTTTTACACTTGTAAAAATATTTTCTTTTTGAAAAATATGAAATTGGCAAGCCAAATCTATTAACTACTCATTGCATAATAGATTTTGTATCTCTCATTATCTTCTTCATATTTATATTCATTACCATCCTCAATTGTCATTGTAGTAGTTTCAGTTTTTCCATAGTTTTTCTTGAATTCTTTGAACTCTGCAAGGTCTTTTTTTTTTTTTTTTTTAATCTTTTTATATGTGTAGTGTGAATATATATCCTCTCATGATAATAGTAGCACTCTTTTTTCTAAATTATCTACTTGTGATTTTGAACTTGATCTAGTTTTTAGCTTTTGAAAAATTTTCATGTGAATTACTTCTACCACGACTAGAACTTGCAATATTACTACTACTCGATTCTTAAAATTTTTTTGCTTTAAAATAGTTGCAGTGACATTTCTGCATTGTCAATATAGTTTTTTAACTGTCAATGTTGTTACTATTGTTACTAAACTCTCATAAAATGGTGGAAAAGAACAAGCACCAGACTTTATCCTCAAATTTTACATTTAATCTAGCCAATTAACTAATTAATTTTTTGAATGCATTAAGATGATATCTAATATCTACACCTTCATTTATATTCAATTGGCATAATTTTTTTTCAAAGATAGTTAGTATGTGAGTGATTTGACGTATACAACTCATCTAATTTTTTTGATAACCTAATAAATTTAGTCTCATTCAACAAATAGTACTTCACATCATAAGTTAAAGTTAAGAGAATAGTACTTAACGCTTTTTGTGGAATTCTTTTCGATCATTATTATTCATAGTCATTGGTTTGTTCTCATTTAATGATTTAAATAATCTTTATTGCACAAAGATATTCTTCATAGTGTTTGTTATAAGCTGAAATTATTTTTACTATCAAATAGCTCTAACTCAAATTTTGAACCCATCATCTTAACAATCTTTAACATAAAAAATACAACTCTGATACTACTTATTATAAATACAAAATTGATGTTAAAAAGATATAAGTAATTTTATGTGATTTGACATAAGCGTATTTCACCAAATAATCTATTAATAAAAATTCAACAAAACAAAAACACTAATTTAATGCTTACACTCACACTCACAAACAGTTAATCTAATTATACCCTATAATTTATCACACAATTGAAAACCTTGCAAAGTAGACTCTTAATCCAATGGCGCGACACTACTAAAAATAATTCTACCCACTCTAAATGTGGCTTACTCTTAAAATTTATCCCATTACTCTTCCAAAAGAAAGAGCGAGTTTATTGTCCAATTACATTTTGGACTTCTTTATTTCTTATTTATTATTTTATAGTTTTTTTCCCTTTTAAATTTGGATATATATATATATATATATATATATCCAAAAAAGAAACTAAAGAGGGTCCAAATGCTATTTTCTAAATGTAACTGCTATTTTCCTAATAAGGACTGAGACATCCATAGGAAAACGAAGAAACTCGACCAAATCCAGATGCTACTGAGCTTATTAAACAAGCGAAACTTGATTACTACAAAGCTTAAATTCAGATACAATATGCGACCAACGGCCCTCCATTTCAGCATGATTACAGAACAAATTAAAGAAAAGAAAAGTCTTTGAACCCATTCTGTTGGCCTTAGATTATAATATAATTACATTAAATTGCTGTCATCCTGAATAAAAGTTCCCTGTCAAACAAAAGGGTCATAATAACAAAGGACAATATATATGATTCGACTAATGCACCCATGGGAAGGCAATAATTCATATTAGTTAGACTTATTCTAGTTTCTGATAAGATACAATGAATCTCTTTTATTAAATTAAAAAGAAAAAATCAGTGGGGCTATTAAGGACAAGACGAAAGATAAGTAAAAAGCCTTGTAAAAAAAAAGATGAAATTTGAAAGAAAATGAAAGTTTATGGCTTTTTTTTTTTAATAACAAGTAAATGACAAAAGCGTATGCAATACGAATAATATCTAAATATTTAAATTGTATTTAGATAAAAAAATTAAGAAAAATTATTTTTAAAAAAATAAGTAAGTGAGTTTTTGTATTTAAATATTAAAGATTAAAAATTGATTGAATTTGTAGTCAAAATAATAAAGTAATTGAAAAGTATTGTGAATTAGTGGACTTTTATATCAGAGTAAAGTGAGGTGAATAATTTATGTGAGAAAGTTGGATCCAAGGACCCCATCACCATTCGCCTCCAGTGTCCACTAGACAAAAGCCACTATTAAGATACAGAGTCAAATCGTTATTGTCAGAACAACAAATATTATATATATATATATATTGTTTTTTATGATAATAATATGTGATTTACTTTAAAATATAATGGACATTAGATGTTAACATAAATTTGAAAAATTTCATATGACATATATTTTAAAATGTACCATGTATTATAATAATAATAATAAAATAATACTGAGAAAATATTTAACACCCTTTTATTCAATAATGAATAAATATAAATGATAATCCTTGTCATCATAAATGCTAAATTGATTAAATGAATGGTCATGAATCAATTAGTGTAGTGTATTACGAAAATATCAACTATGATAAAAAAACTAAATTGATCAAACTAATGACCACCAATCCATTACTGTGTCTAATACTAAAACGATCAAAACCTTCAAGCCTTCCCTGTTGAAATTTTTATTATATAGACTAATATTAATTATAGATT